>MU389418.1:0-180739 GCA_022578775.1 Xylaria venustula
AAATTAATTAAAAATTAGCTATAAAATATAAATTTTTTAAAAATTTTTATTAAAAGCTATTTTTAAAAAAAGCTAGCAAAATTTTTAATAATTAAACTATAAAAATAACGTTTTTAAAAATTAAAGTTTTTAATTTTAAAGCTAAACTTTAAAAATTAATTAAACTATATCGCGCATATATAAAAAAATCAAACAAAAACTTAAGCGTTAAATTATATACGCTAATAAAACACTTAACTAGCAAATATTTATTAACAAAATTATAAACGTTAAAAATGTTATTAAAATCGCAATAGCTTAATTATTAAAAAAAATAATAAAAAAAGCCGATATAATTAATATTAGCTAAGAAAAATAGCTTTAAAGGTGAAAAGTGGTGGTTTCAATAAGTGGTCCGTGATGGGGTGGGCCGTAAGCCGGTAGGTTAGCTTATGTCAGATTTTTAATGGTAGTGTGATCTCGTCGCTGTATTGTGTCCGGCTCTCTCTGTGCTATCTTGAGGCATTTTCTCTAGTTACAGCTTTTCTAGGTGTGGGTATGTACGCCACACTGACCTAGCCACACCCTGTACGCCACTTTGCTTAGGTAATGTGGTGATCTTGTCACTTAGGCCTCACAGGCTTTTTTTAGGTCGCCTATAAACAGCGTACACCACAGGCAAAACAAGGTAAAGTAATGCTTTTTACCTTGTTTTGCTTGACCTAAACCTATTTTCGGCTTGTTTAATTGAACTGGCTGTTTTTGTTATTTAAACTGGTTTAGTTAACTATAATTAACTTAAAATAACTAAATAGCCGATATTTTATTTAATTTAGCTAAAACGCTTTTGTTTTTTTAAATAGCAGCTTAAAAACTTTTAAAATTGCTTTTTAACTAGTGTTAAAAGCATTAAAAAGCTTTTAACGTAATTACTTTTAATTTATAGCGTTAATAAAAAAGTGTGGATAACTTACTAAAAGTTATAGCTTTTAGCCCTGTGGGCTGTTTTATACGCTAGTAAGCTGCTAGGTTTTTGCTAAGTAGCGTAAGCCTAGCCCAGCTACCTAGGTGGTGGCTGGTGCCTCGCTAGTTAGGTATTTAAGCTATATAATCAGCGCGCTGGCTTAGGTGTCCGATTTCCCTTTGGTTATTATACAATTAATATGGTATTTCCAGTATTTACCGACAGATATGCCCAGGCGCCGTTTATAATACTAAGTTAGTAAATAATTATAAGGTAAAAGCGCAAATAAAAGCCTAAAAAACAGGTAGTTAACTAAATTAATTAAAAATAAATGGTTAAATGGCTAAAAAAATACCAAAAGCAAAAAACCTATATTTATAGTTAAAATTACGAGGTGTATATATTAGTTGGCTCGCGAAGCTTTTGTTAGTTAGCTTGCGAAAGCCGGTAGCTATTTAAAAAATTATTAGCAGCTTTAAAAGCTAGAAAACTTTTGCAATCGCTACGCTTAGTTAAAAAAGTTAGTGCTAAGCTAAAACTAATATTAATTAAAAAGTTTAACTTAGTTAATTTTAAAAATATTAATAAATTGTTGCTAACAATAATATACGTGGTATTGTTAATAATTTGGGTTAAAGCGTTAAAAAGCTAATAAAGTTGTTAAAATTACAGGTAAAATAAAGTAAAAATAAAATACGGTTTAAAAATAAAAAAAAAGCCTTATATAAAAAAGTTTGGTAAATTAAATAACTTTTACTAGTAAACAACTTTTACTTTTTTTATTAAAAATACTTTATAAATAATTTAAAAAAAATAAAAAAAATTAACTTCAATTAATTAAAGTTAACTTTTAAGTAATCTAAATATCTACCTGACCTACAGTTAATTTTAAAACCCTTACCTTGTTTTGGTTGGGCTAGTTAACGCCAGGTCAGGTAAGTAATTGCTTGACCTGCGGTGCACGCTGCCCATAGAGACCACCAAATCCAACAGCTTACTGGCCGTATTCGTAACGTAAGATATGCCACAATTCCTGAAACCCTCCAGTGTTGACAGTCCATCCGACATCCAGAGCGTTCAATCTTCAATCCTCGGTTGAAGACTCAACACCCATGACCCAGAAGTATGAGGACACGGTCTAGGGCTATGCGCAAGACGTCGGGCCGGATTCATTCATCTGTGACTATTTTTGACAAGAAGCAGTAGTTCCCTCAATTCCACCGTAGATCCTCCAAAAGACCTTCCCGGAGGCATCTCCCCCAGCGTCACAGTCCACTGTAGCACTCAAAGTTAATTATTGCCACAATGAGAGAAATCATCGCATATATCAAATTCGAAGAAAAAATGAACATGATTTTAAATTACCATCACACCCCCGAATGTGAAAGGGGGATTGGCAACCCGGATAAGTGCCAATGCTAGGAAGACTAAGAAAAAAGTCACTTACTAACTCCAGAGGCACCAACGTGATCGCCGGAGGCGAATTTCATGGAATCCCGTAAAAGGTCCGCCATATCGGCTTGGGTTATCGGTACTACCTGGCCATCCTTAGGGTCTATCACCATGACCTCAAAAGCGCAATCACCTCGAGACGCGATAGCGCGACAATCTTTGTCATTTTTCACCCAGCCCTTGAGATTGAACCCAGCATTTAGATCCTCTCTCAACAACATGGCTAAGCTGTCACATGACCCGGCCAAAGCTGGGTTCGAGGAGGTCCTGTTCTCCCACGTGGTGTCGCCGCACACTCCAGTGTTAGTGTCGAAGTGCTGGGGCTCTGCAACGTGCTGCGCATAAGTAGTTTGGCTAAGTGCCAAGGCGAAAATGGCCAGAAAGGACGCACTCCGCATCGTGGCTGCAATTGGGGATGATAGATAAATTGAGTTGTGTTCTTGGTGTTATTCGCAGATAGGAGGGGAGATAAAATTGCCACGATTCCAGAGCAGGGTGTACACTTATATCCATGTGGATCATATATGAATGAATCTTTCTTAGGGATGAGCAAAATTTACCGTCGCTCAGCTGTAACTTTTTGACGTACGTTGGTGACAATACTCTCAAAGACGACCAGATTGATTGGTGTATTGAGACAGGACTTTTGTAAAAATGATATACGTGTTAGAGAACGAGAGTCATTCCGCTTCCGACTCGTTTTCGTTATTTTTGATTCAAACAAGATGTTACCGAGTAATTGGCACCTTCGACGGGAGTAACCAACCACATTGTATGAACCGAGTTCGTCGTCCAATGAATTTGACAGCTTCGGGAAAACGTGTTACATTTGTTGCGGCACGGGGGGCGGCACGGGGGGCGGGGATTGTAGGGAGCGGGCGAGTTAGCCTATTACGTGAGTCATAATTGCAATACGCCTGGCCCCTTCATTATTTTAAGTTCTAAATGTTGGTATCTAAAAATCTGCATTTTTAGACCCTTTTTCATATTTCACTGTTACACGACCTCACCGATCGATAAGCAAATTATCGCAAATTTAAGAATTAACGACGATCTCGGGAGTCATCAGCTATTTAAGGAGAGGTAAGTAAAAGCGAAGGGATTCAGAAGAAACGGGGTATAATAACGTCCAAATTCAAAACTCTTGGCAATTCCCCTATGAGAAGAACTAGGCCTAGCCAGATATGAACCACAGACACAATCTCGCTATGAAGTTGAGTGTCCATCCGACACCTGACCATTATTATCACCCTCTCTTAAACTATTGTCTATCCCTAACTTTTGAGCTCTATCTTCTCCAAGTATGGACCACGCTGGAAATATGAGGAAAACAGCACCTATCACTACGCTAAGTCCACCAAATAACTGACACCCCAGATAGCTGATTTTCCCGTCACGCTCCAGAAGCAAAGCGCCACCAATAGGAGGGCCTATAAGCTCCGCGAAGGCACCGACAGCCCACATGTTTCCGATTCGCAGGCCGGTGTTCGAGGGTTGAGAAAGCCGCGAAGCGACGGCATTTGGAATCGTGATCACACTGCCTGTGGTGAAGCTACAGAGAGTCAATTTCGTTAGCTGATGAGGATACAGCAAGATCGGAACATAAGAGTAGGTAGTAAATGAAAAGTCGGATCTTACCCCAGAAAAATCACCCAAACGGTTATACCCGCGACCGAGTCAATGCTAATCCAAGCAAAGACGAGAATACCCAACGTCGTGGCACCAACGAGGAGAATATTGGCGGCTCCCAGCCTATGACCGACAGCAGCTGGAAGAATACGACCAAACAGGCTTGCGGCGTTGAGAATTGATTGCAGATAAGAGGCGTACGTGGGCGAGGTTCCCAGTGAGAGGGAGGCAAACGGGACGAGATAGAACAGAGGGACCCAATAGCCTAGGAGTGCAAAGAATACGCCGACACACAGAAACTGATACGCTCGCCCGTTGAAAGCAGAAAGAAATATGCTAAGCTTCTCAGGTTTCTCGTGATCAGGCACTTCGATACTACTTTCGGCAGAGGACTCGTCTGTGACGTGGCGCGACAGGAACTTGAGGAGGCCAGAACGTTTACGCTGTGGGGAACCAGAGTGTGCAAGTCGATTGCCACTTATCAAGGTGTAGTATGACACGACCGATAGAACAAGCACCAATAGAGTGAAGACTCGATTCACCCATCCGAACCCGATTTTTGGCAACAATGCTCGAAAGACAATAGGCCAGATGATACCGCCAACAGCTGATCCACTAGCTGCTATGCCGAGTGGCAAAGCAGGGCGAGATGCAAAATTGTTTGACACAATAGATATGGCAGGAATATAGAACAGCGCGCCTCCTAAGTGGAAATCAACAGAGAGTCCTTTTCTTGATGGTTCATCGCATGAGATACTAACCTATTCCTATAAGGAACCCTTGTGACAGGAGAATGTGCCAGTATAGATAAGAGAAGCTGAGCAGAAGCAAGCCAAGGACGAGCAAGACGAAGCCGGGGAGAAGTGCCTCATGGAGATAACCTCTGTCGTACATTGCGCCCGAGAGCAGCCCGACTATACCGAGCAGGAAGACCTGCGACGTGCCAATCCATGAGATAGTCGATGCTGAATAGCTGTGCAGGAGTATCTCTTGGTAATAATCCTGGTACGTGCTAAAGGAGGATACCTGGCCTAGCGTGATGAAGTAGACGAAGAACAGGCCAACGACTTTGAGGTAATCGTGGACACCATAGGTCCGTTGAGCCTCTGCCTGGTCGTCTCCAGCACTCTGCGAACCGACCGCGTTTGCCGGCATGCTCATCTCTGGCGCGGTCAGATTGGTCTCCTCGCCCTGTTTTTCTGCTACCGAGTCGGCTGTCATAGCGACTTGAAATCTTAGGGCGAGCAACAGTGCGACGGGCTGTGTCAGAACAAAGAGCAAAGAGCCAGGGAGGAGAAAGAACTCGCTATAGGCGAACAATTTCAAACACCATCACGAAATACCGTGTCCAAATCGCAAATCGCATTCAAGTTATGCAAGCGCTAGAAAAAGCAACCATGTCGATTGATATTTTATTTTTAACACATGTACTCCGTACCGTTGGCTTTTCCGCCACTACTCTTCAACGATTCTGAGCTGATGGGCGCTACTGTATGTAGAGTCTAGACATCTAGTGTAGCGGTCCGAGGCTTACAAATTCTTTGTCGCAATTTACTGAGTGGAGCAGAATGTCCCCGGACACTAATGCAACGGGACGAATCTTGGGGCCCATTCCGAGATGCTATTCGGCGCCTATCACAGGCAGCACCCCTACATTCACGATATTACTAAGCTTTACCATGCGGCTCCAGAGCGCCAAGAGGCCACCTACAGTGGCCGTAGGTCCAGGCTAGAGTGGCCGTAGCCTCCACTTAGGTAGCGCCACACCCAAGTTAGCTGGCAACTTACAGGGTCATATATCCACCTATTGTACTTACTCTAGGTAGATACCTCGTCGCACGTTAAGATCTTTTTTGGTGTTGCGAAAATACCGTAGTTGCAAGGCTGTTGGCAGTAGTAGTAGTGTTTACAATATTGTTGTATAAAAAAAGGTAAGCAGTAGTATTGTTTATATTTATCAAAACAACCTCGATACGCGCTACAGTAGCCGATTTTGCAACTGCCTTGGCAACACCAAAAAAAATCGTAAAAATGCTTAACTAGCAGCAAGCAGTAGTTGCCTCAACGTATAATTTCATTTTCTGGTATGTATCTTTATGGTAGGTACAACAGGTAGATATATGACCCTTGTAAGGTTGCCAGCTAACTTGGGTGTAGCGCTACCTAAGTGGAGGCTACGGCCACTCCAGCCCAAGTCGATGGCCACTGTAGGTGGCCTCGAGCGCCAAGATGAATTACTACTGATGCTCGCGCACTTGGGCTTGACCCTGCCCTTTTCTAGTGTAAGCGCGCGGGGAGGAATGAGTGTAGATACTCAACAAATATGGCGGCAAATTACTTGGTTATTGTGTAACTCTGTTAGGCAATCCCATTGGACCCTGAGATGCTTTTTTTTGGTCACTTCAGGGGTATAACCACGCTGTAAGCCACGAGGCTACACTGTATTGCACATAGTGTGCGGCACAGCTGAGCAGGGCAGCGTTACAATGCAGTACAGCGCAATAGTTGTAGCAAGGTTAGTAATAAGATCTATTCAAGCCAAGGCATTCGGAATCCGGAGCCAGACAGCACTTGACACAGAAGAAGGCTAGGTCAATATATACTCTCCACACACGCAAGCAAATTTATATGGCGTAACATGCATAGCAAGGGGCTACGATGAGCATCGCGGGGACAACAGAATACACACGGATGAGTCAATTGGACCAGATACGTCGCACAAAATTCTGCCAAGTCTCTTGTGCTGCGGTGAACGGAGATTCAAGACCGGTTGTCATCAATCGCTGTCCTCGACGGGTTCTAGACTTCTAGTTCACAGGGGTCTAAACCTACCAGAAGAAAAAATTAGAAAAAACAGCAAACATCGTTTAGCCAGTGGATATTATACACGAGAGGGTATGAAACAGGGACGTTACGAGGATAGCGTAGCATGGATACTCGAAATAAGCGCTAAAGTGTTCACCGATATCGTGACTGCTGCTGTTATGCTGTTTGTGTCTATTAGCATCGTGACGAGGAGTCGTTGCGTTGTCAGCAATGTAGATACGGTATAGTGCTCGATATATTCCTGTCCATAGGCCAAGAAGCCTGTAACTCCTTAGTCTCTACAGGAAACATATATCTGTCTCGGTCGAACGTTTAGGTATCTCTTATTCTCTTTTTGACTCATTTTTCATTGTTCTTTGTTGTTTGTCCGTCTGGAATTCTGCCGAGTTCTGCTATATCATACCTCAGGTCAGACTTTTTTAGCAATGGCTTCAAGGATATGGCGTGTCCGAGTGACACAAAGTCTTCGGATGCCTTCACGTACACGTCATTTTCATCAAGGTACGTAGAAACCATTAACATCCAACTGTCTCGGTTTTATTTCTCATCCAAGTATAGCAACCGCGGCAAACGCAATAGTTCAAAATCCACAAACTACTGTTCTACCCCATGGCTTAGAACATGGCAGCTTCGACTATGAGAACTACTATCAGTCGATCATCGATGAGAAAAAGAAGGACAAGTCCTATCGCTTTTTCCGCAGCATTACCCGCACCCAGGATGAGTTTCCATATGCAAGATGTCCTAAAACAGGCAAGAAAGTAAATGTCTGGTGCTCAAATGACTACGTGAGTGAAATGAGTCCTGTAACACTGAGCAAACTCTGGTAACTAATCGAATCACATGTACAGCTGGGTATGGGTAGCAACCCTTCCGTTATAAAGGCGATGCATGATGCATTAGACATATACGGAGCCAACTCAGGAGGTTCACGGAACAGTCAGTTTCAGTACTTGACTCTTTTTTTCAGTTGCTAACTACCTCTCAAGTTGCTGGCCACTCTCCCCTGGTCGAAGATCTCGAAGCAAGTATAGCAGACCTCCATAGGAAACCGGCATCTTTATATTTCACATCCGGTTTTGTCGCTAACGAAGCGGCGCTATCAACCCTCGGCAACGAGCTTCCGGGCTGCGTCATTTTCTCGGACGAGTTGAACCACGCTTCCATCATCCAGGGTATCAAGAACACGAAAGCCAAGCGCATGATTTGGAGGCATAACGATCTCGCACACCTTGATTCCTTGCTTGCTTCAGTTTCCCCAGGAACTCCTAAAATCATAATTTTTGAATCAGTCTATTCTATGTGCGGTAAGTGATTGTGTAACAAGACTGAGCTCACAGTGGTGTCGTGGACCCGTATATCTCGCTATAGCGTGCTGACCCCCTGCTTTAGGCACCGTAGCCCCTATCGCTGAAATCTGTGACTTGGCAGAAAAGCATGGAGCCATGACTTTTATAGACGAGGTGCACGCAGTCGGTCTCTACGGACATCGTGGAGCCGGCGTAGCGGAACACCTAGACTACGCCGCGCACCAGGACGGTCAATACAACGGGGTACATAAGTCTCTGATGGACCGCATAGACATCGTGTCAGGGACAGTGGGGAAAGCCTTCGGCACAATGGGCGGGTACATCGCCGGCTCAGCGGCTTTCATAGATATGATCCGCTCCGTCGCGCGAGGCTTCATCTTCACCACCACGCAGTCCCCAGCCGTCATGGCCGGTGCCCTGGCAGCGATCCAGTACCAGCGCCGAGACGACAGTGATCGCATTGCGCTCCACCGGAACGTGACGGCCTTGAAGAGGACCATGGCCCAGCTCGACCTTCCGGTGCTGCCTAACCCGTCGCATCTGCTGCCCGTCATGGTTGGCGATGCTGAACTTACGCGACGGGTCGCCGATATCTTGTTTCAGGAATACGACATCTATGTCCAGCCTATCAACAGCCCCACGGTAACCGTCGGCACCGAACGTATTCGGATCGCGCCCAGTGGGGCTCATGGACCGGCTGAACAGCAGGTGCTTATCGGTGCGCTCGAAGAGATCTGGGGCCGTCTTGGTCTAAGGAGGGCTTCTGAGTGGCAAAGCGAACCTGTGTGGAACGCCTCTCTGGGCACCTCGAGGCAGGTTTGGACAGACGAGCAGCTTGGGCTAACCCCTGAGCTTGTAGCTGTATAGCCTAGGACGGGGTAACCAGGCGGACTTCCAACCTAGAAGACTTTCAGTAAACATAGAATGAATGAACTTGAAAAATTCTAATGCGTCAAAGCTTAATGAACTGCTATTGACTTTCACGGTTAGCCCGAAAGTTGACAGGTTTCAAATCCCAGTCTTTTTAGAGTATGATACTTTAAACCCTGTCGCATTCTTGAAAAAGCGTCTGTTTGTGCCAATATCTATATATCCTCGTAGTGAACAATTGCAGAACTACAGGACTCAAGGCTTGTGAGACGTCCTAAGAATATCCCGAGATGATAAATGATTCAAATCTTGAAGCCGTTCCCCCTCTTATGAAGTAGGATACAAGTGTTCCCCTCGTTGCTGGTGGGGCATATACTGGACTGTTTTGACTAGGGGCATTAATCTGTGTTTATATGTTAGCCCTATATCACGCATTCCTACTTTACTTCTTTCTCCTTTGAATCATCTTGGCTAGAATTCTATCTTCCCACCAGACAAGGTCGCCGCCACAGATATACATCATCTTTCTGCTCTACACGTAGGAGTTTGCTAATTTCGGTCCGGATAACAAACAATGGCGGCGCTTGGCAAACTTCCTTTTGACATCTTCGCTCTGGTAAGCTAACCTCATCTCACTGTGGGTGGGCACACGATCAGCGGACGCATTGCTAATATCGGCGAAATGAAAGGAAAAATGGGACTTCACCCAACCCGTTGAGCGGGATCAGAAACAATGGAACCGCCTTGCTCAGGAATATCTGGATCTCGATGCGCGAGGTCGTCACGTATGTACTTTTGGGCGGAGAGTTTCCCGAACGTGTCTTACTGCAATTCATACTAACCACGGCTTTGGGTGTCTGTTAAGCCCTACCACTCCGACGCAGTGGCGACAGTAACCGCAGATCAGATGAACCGTGTTCTCGTACCGCACCAAACCGTTGGTGAGCGAAACGTGTCCGCTCGGGCCGCGGAGGGAAAATTCGCACCAGTCTGGCTACGGACTTGTTATTCCCCCGAGCTCGCTAGTGTTTACGACCAATGGACCGTCGACCTAGAGTACGAGCTAAATCATTGGAGTCAGGTGCTGGACGACGAGGCACTTTATGCGCCGTTCGCGGCTGACTGGTCGCGTTTGCTGCTTCGCGTACCGGGTATTGCTGATACAGTACGCTATACTGTTGAGGACGACGGTAACTTGTGGGATCCTGCCGAGGACTATGATCCGCCGCCAGGCCCAGACGAGAATTACAAGATGCCCTTTCATGAAGCCATGATCAGAGAGAGAACAATCCTATTCCTTATTGACGAAGAAGCGCTACGGGACGAGTTGGTCAAAGTCCTATGGCTGGACATACACGGGGTTTGCGTATGGGATAACCGAATCCGTACTAGTCAGATGCTTGCGTTCAGGGGCCAAATATTCGATAGCGGGGGCTCTCTAGATGCTCTATATGAGAACTTCCCAGATGATCCTGAATTGTACAAACGCGGCTTCATTCTAGATGTCAACTAAATTTGGAGTATTGCATCCTAGAATAATATGAACCCGACCATCTAAAAGTAAATAAATGTATTGAATCTTTATGACACATTATTTTTTATTTGTAAAATAAAAACTAGTCATAAATAATCTCAGCAATAATAACTAGGCCAACCCAAAGCACAAGTTCGATGCCGGCCGCAGCTAAAGGCAACAGGAAAGAATAGTTGGTACATTTCTGGACAACATCACAAGCTGCGTTCGCTCCAGTGTTGAGTATAACGTCATGACAAGACAGAAACGGGCGCCAGTTGACCCGTATGATCAGCACCGGAAGGACAATATGGTTGATAACGAAAAATAGGCCATGAGGGGGCCAATGCTTCGGACTGGTCGGAAACCCATCGTCCCATAGTAGCCAGATCGGGGGAAGGCTGACAGATAGCACACCCCAGAGGTACAAGAACCCTAGCTTCTGGCCCGTCGACATCGTTGTCCAGGTCTGCTTTGTCCCATAGGTCAGAGCTAACGGTAATAGAAGGGCGTAGACTAGAACGAAAGCGATGAATGACCACGCTTGAACCGTCTCATTTCCTGAGGCAAGAACTGCTGCAATGGGCGAGGCTTTACCTCCGTGGTTGCGTAGGATCTCCTGGCTGGCTTTTAGCCGGGTGTTCCATTCGGTCCAGTTGTGGCCTTTGTGCTGCTTCTGATACTCCTGGTAAACGACGGCGTGCGTCCTGCTGTCCTTCCAATCCGTCTGTGGGAGGTCTGGATTCCAGGCCATGAACAACTCGCCAAAGTTCCCAGATAATTTCGTCAGGCTCTGGCAGTACTGTAATGGCGTGTATGGCCGAGCCCAAAATGGCCCGTTCGGGTCCCACCCGCGTCGAAGCATCTCGTCCAGCGCTTCGGGATTACCGTGTAGAATGGCTTGATGCAAGTAAGAGGGGGACCGGCGATGTCCGAGTTTAGCTTGTATCTCCACCACGTTCCACAGATCTTTCCGATCGCTGTCTCTATTTCTTATGTTTCCTGTCACGAGCTGGTGGTATTCCTCCCGAGACAAGGGGCAGCGAGTCCATGGTTGCACGCCCTCCTCTTGAGAATCGTCCTTTTCTCGTGCAAGGGGTTGTTCTTGGATGTCCCCGAAATTTCCGCAGGTCCGTAGCGGCAGAAGCCGTTCCATAACAAAACGGCATTGCCTATAGGATCCTCGACGTAGCACTCGGAGTATGCTGACTCTGGAAGTGCCTCGAATATTCGATTTTTTCGATGAACGCCAGAAACATAGGTGGGACCAACGCGATCTGGTCCTGAACACGTCTGGGAACCGATCGCAGATTGCTGCTGCCGGAGAATACAACGAAGACAGTATCGCATTCTCCAGAAAATCGCCACCATCTAGCCTATGCTTATTGTATAGTAGTCGCAGTCCACTGATTCCATATGAGTTGTACAGGCGGGTACCAATTACCTGGATTCCATCATTCGGGAGTGCTGCGTTCTTTAGATTCTTCGATTTTAAAAGCTGTGAGTCATTCTGCGTAAGCATGTCCTCGGTTCTTGTAATTAATTCTGGATTGGCGCGGTCTAGGATAGCTTTCCTATTGACAACATTTTCTATCAGCCTGCGTAATCGGTGATTGTTGGCCATACGAACTGTGTATACTTACAGAAAGAAGATATCTTGATGGCTAGAATCAACTAGCAGCCAGAGAGCCCGTTGGACAAGGTTAAATTCGTGTTTCTTTTCGCTTTTGGGTAAGAAGGCATCTCTGGAATGGCCGAGGAGCACTCTGGTATACTGATCTCTTTTCTTGCGCTTATGCCTGCAGAGGGGCAGCCAACAAGGTATTGTCACTCTCTTCTGTAGCAGAGTAGGATCGTGCTCCAGAAACAATTTGAAGATCTCTCGAAATCCGAGACTGATCGATCGCATAAATGGCGAACGGTCGAGAGGGCCACGCATCCAGAATGACTTCGGAAACTGACGCTTCTCGCCTTCTCTGAGCAAAAACTGCACTGCGCCCCAGTTATTGCTCTCCACAGCTTCAGTCATCATGGAATAGGCCAGGTCCTCCACGTTCGCCTCCGTCTCTGTAGAGAGGAGTAGCGTGATGGTCTCCTCCAACGCCTCGACGTAGTGCTTTCCATAATTCATCGCTCGAAACAGAGAGTCTGGTAGATCCAAAGCTCCAATTGCCACACTATTGAATGGGACCTTGTGCAAGGGTAGAAGCCTGCTACCAGCCCAAACTTTAATGGCCTTGAGACCAATATTTTGTCGATTCCCTTTATCTCTCACGTGAGCCACAAGTATGGCAAGGGCTCCTGCTTGAAAGATAGACAGTGACACCGCAAGTACCCTTCGAAATCTGGAAGCAGCCTCGCAAATCTGGCATTGGTTGTTTACCCCTTCGGTATGAGAGGCTTCCAAGAGACACTTCAGGAGTGTCAAATTGCCGTGAAGTATTGCGTTCAAGATAGAGCAACAACGAATTTCCGGGACCAAGACAACATCTTCAGATCGAAGAGGCATGGCGAGCGCTTCACGGTGTAGATCTGCTCGTCGTTGTACAAGCCTCGGAACTAAGTCTTGGATCGTCTCGTCGTCGAAAGTGGGCAGAAAATGCAAGACCGTATGACCAGTTCGGTTTGGTATACCGGCGTCCACATCTTCTTGGTTAAGGAGAAACTTCAACATCTCCACTTGCTGTCGTTTTGCCGCTAATATCAAGGGAGTATTTCCTTCGATGTCCTGACTGTTCAGATCTTCGGGGTTATCCTGCATGTATGCCTGGAGAGCTTCAAGCGTCCCGCAGTCGAGTATATCCCGGAACTTGCTAGGCATTTTCTTCAAGGTAGCAACGCGAGCCTGTGATACTATGATATCATCACTATCCGAATCGTAGTCGCTTGCGTACAGTGACGTGTAGTCTACATCTTCGGACCCAGATTCCGTACTTTTCAATTCGGAGTGATGCTCAGATACTACAGCAGGAATTTGACGCTCTCCGAGCTGTCTCGGAGGCACTTGATAGGGGCGATTCATTGCTTCATGTAAAATCACACCGTAGTCTCGAGCAGCGGCGATGCCACCTTCTGATGCGATTGATAACCATTCCGAGCAGCGTTCGAACGATCTTTCCACGCCAAATCCAGAGAAATAACAAACCGATAGCTCCCACGCTGTGGCCAACCGTCGAGCATCTTTGGTGTCATTGGCTATGTGCAAAAGGCTTTCCACAATATGTGCCTTCAACTGATGGCTTATTCGAGAAAAGGTTGAGTGGCCAATGGCAACCTTCAAGTTTTGTTAACATTTATTCGCGATCGAAACATGTCAACTTACCATTTCCGGTACGTTGAGCTCTCTTACGACCAGTTCTCGAGTCGCCGTATCGTGGGAAGAGCTCTGTATCTTGTGGCCATTGACTTTATCATAACTACCCGGAATTGTAAGCTTAAGTTACGGTGTACCTCGATCCTTTCCAAGCCCAAACAACTTGTTGTCGTATATGGGGATGTAAGAACATACCTGTCCATTATCTTGATGCACTGTTGTAGATTTCTATGCTTGGGTTTCAGTCGAATAGTCCGGCGCATCAATAACTCGATAGTAGCGAGGTCTAGGTCGGAGTCATGCTTTTCTCGATCTTCTTTACTGACTAGCTCGGTAGCCTCTCTCAACATTGTGCCACTAGACTTAGGCGTCTTGAAGTCGCTAATAGTTTCATGAAACGGACGACCAAGCATGATAGACAAGACAACAAGCCCGTAAGAGTAGGTATCCGTTAATTTCATCTCATTGAAGCCCATCGATTTTGGACCTGACTCATCAGGCGACAATTCCGGCGCACACCATTGAGGTGTGAAAGCTGGGACGCTTTTGGAATGGCTGTATTCGAAGACTGAGTGTCCGAAATCCGTCAATTTGGCCACGAATTCGTTGTCCGCATCTCTTCTTGGGAAGACCAGAATGTTCTCAGGTTTGACATCTCCGTGAACAATTCCACAGTTATGCATCGCTTGTATGCCTTCTGCGATATTGCGGGCCAGGTCTAACTTGGATTTGAATTTTAAACGAACGAAGCTCCATCTCGACCAAAAATTGTCTAGAGCGCCTTGTGGCGCCAATTCTTCAAGAAGAAGCGGACGTGGAATGGTGGCCTCTTCATCTTCAAAATCCCAGCCCACACCCCGCAATTGAGCAATGTTGGGATGTTCTCTGAGCGGCGCGTGAGTCCGTACTCTTAATTCGGTAATGAAGCTGACTAAAGCGTAAGTCTCCTGTTCTAGGACGCTCTTTCGCGGTCTTTTGATGATAATTCCTTCAGACACCGTAGTCGTCGCCTCGCGGGATACGACGGAAGCAGCATTACGCGATATCTGTGTATGACTGACAGTGCTTGTATGGCCTTTACTGTACGGCGTTTCTCTGCTTGGATGGAATTGACGGACCGGCTCTAGCTCGTCGCCATAGCTTCGATAAATTTCACTGATCAAGCAAGTCAACGTGATAAAATCTGGCGGTGTCCCACCCTCGCGTGTGATTCTCGGTACGCCTTGGGTCCTTGTGAAATGGACCCGAGTTTGTGAATATGTTTGGCGAATATCATCAAGGCTCACGATGGCTTGGGGCGCCAGCGTCGTCTGCTGGGTCGTCATCTTGACATTGAAAAGGTGACTGAATTCATGACGGTGCAACGATCGTATACTTTGGGCTCAGTACATGTGGTGCGGTCGCAACAAACACAACATAAAATAGGTATTACAGCGCCAGGAAGCCGTCAAGCTGGGACTAGACTTTCGCCAAGGGACCACTCTAGGCGGGGAATCACTCCAGGTAGGCAGTGTCATATATAAAAAGAAACGCCGTGGCGGAGCGCTGCTTACGTCCAGATTAGTTACTATCTGCGTAAGTGCTACCAGTTTCGCACTGCCAAGCCTCTGACCGAACAGCAGATCATTGATTCACTGGTTCTGTACTGGGGTTTTCAGCCTCCGTAGCTCACGTAATTATTGTTTACCCCCTGTATCATAGGATCCTGCAGCTAATCTGTATTTGGCCCACACTTTTATACGGTCAATCAAGACGTGATCGAGGCTGGCAGGCAGGATCGGGGGCGATGTTTGGGGGCCAATTGATAGATGGTGTCACGCGCATAAGGTCTCTGTTACCCCTGCGGTAGCGATCGCCGCGCTGTGTCGTAAATGGGTACTTAGCTTGTATATGCGAGTGCTAATCTCACTGCACATAATACGTCCATGATTCCCATTTGGGAACTTGCCTGTTCAAACTAACTGACGACAAACATGGTTATAGGTCTTGAGATATTGGGCGGTATTGCGGCTTCGCTAGAATTGGTCAAAGTAGCCAAAAGCTGCTTGTCAACTTTCAACGAACTACGCCATGCCGACATACAAGAAAGGGACCAAGGGGATATGCAATTCCATTTTATTGTACAAGGACTCAAATTCGACAGTTGGTGCTCATCGCTTGGAATCCAGAGCATGTTCGAGCTCTCAGAAATTTCCCCGGATCAATGGCAGCGAAAAAGCAAAGTCAAAGAATTTGAGGATCTTTTACAATCTCAGCTCCGTTTCAAGAGCCAGGATCTCGCTGCTCTAGTCCTGAAGATTTTAAAGTCCATGGAACAGAAGTTTAGCGAAGCTGAGAAACTCATGGTGAAATACGCATCCTCAACAGCCATTCAAGCTCCGCCAAATAGTACAACTAAGAGTAGCAAGTTGCACCTAGGGTGGCGGAGGTTCTCAAAGAAACCCAAAGAAATCTCGCTATCATCGAGCGATGTATCGACAGAGGACATCAACTCAACAAAACGCAGAATCGGAAACTCTGTTTCCAACGTACAGTGGGTAACAACGGACAAGAGCACCGCGCAAGAGCTACTTGAGAGCATCGCGAAAGTCAACGAATCCCTCGTGGACCTCGTGCAGTCAGTCCTGCAGGAGCAGATCAAGCGACAGACAGATCTGGCTGTACTTGACAATGTAGACCATCGCGCATACACCATTACGCAGAGCCTCCCTGAAGGCAGCGATGTCCGAGCTTTGGCGAGTATGAAGCTATGGCAAGTGCGTGAGCAGCGAGAATACGAGGATCACGCTTCGTCAACATATTCCACACCAAGCTTCAAAGTCGACGCAGGGTTGAGTAGGCCGACTACTTATTCCATGCAAGACTTCAAGAGAAACACACTTCGCATCGGAGACTCGAGGTCATTCTCGGTCCTTGGCAAAGAATCTGTTGTGGTCGAGTGGAGGTATTTCAGTAAAGAACGCCCATTTCAAGTCGAGCAATCGTTCCGTTTGGCGGATCTGGTCCGACTTCTTAACAAGAACGATCTTTACGAGAGATTTCGAGCCCTTCCCTGCAAAGGTTATGTCACAGACAACGAGAACTCGAGGGTAGGCATGGTTTTTTCGACTGGATCATCCTCGACGACGACTATTCGGTCCTTGCAAACCGTCATAGATGGCACGAAAACGGTGCCGCCACCAGTAGGGGAACGGTTTGCCATAGCGAAACGGTTGGTTCTAGCGATTCACAACCTCCATGCGGTGCGATGGCTGCACAAGGGTATTCGTAGTGATAACGTTAGTGTTGAAACACTTTGAGCTTCACGATAGTTACTGATCCGAAGCTGGCAGATCCTGTGTGTTCAGGAGACGAAGGATGAAAAACCCAAAGCCTCCGAAGACTCTTTTAAAGACATCGCGGCTCCGCCGTCAGATAAAACAGTTTTATCGAAGCCACCCAATCCACTCCCTCCGTTCTACCTGCTGGGATGGGACTTGTCACGTCCAGACCACCCAGAAGAGCTCACAGAATCCATCACAGTATCCACGCTTGGATTGCAGACTAAACGCGAGATGATTCGGATGTATACTCATCCAGATGTGTTTTTGGCTCAGCAGAAACAGGGGAAGCGACCACGCTACAATGCTCGGTGGGATATTTACAGCATCGGAGTAAGTCGCGGTTCGATATTCATACGAGTACTCAGTCACTGACTCATTTCGTAGCTGATCCTCCTTGAAATTGGACTCTGGAGGACGCTGGACGATATCCGACGTGGCTGCAAAAGTGACGACGAGTTTCGATTGCGTGTGCGCACTGAGTATTGTGATAGGTTACAGTGGAAGATGGGAATTGTGTATTGGAGGGCTGTCCAGAGATGTCTGAATGATGACTTCGACTTGAAACATGAAGGGTTGGCAGGGAAAGAGGACTACTCCTTACAAGTTGGCTTCGAGAAGCAGGTAGTGTTTGAGTTGGAAAGGTGCTTTGCTTGATTAACGCCTGTACTGCCTGTGCTTTAGTGCACTCACAACATCATTACACTTCCAAGTTAGGACACTGTCGAGACTGTTAGGGTATCCAATATGAATTGGCCTCTGGTAGAAGATGTAGGCAGATGTAGGAAATACTACCACCTAACTATCTTGGGTTAGTTTAGAATGGACAGTCCAAGCATGGCCCAAGCTTTCCCCGCAAGAGCCGGTGGCAAAGTGGGTCCAACTCGCTGCACAGGGCCAATCGGAAGCAGGTAGAAAGGGCCGTTTCCCATCGCAGTTCTCTGGCCATCAAATTTGGCCCAGTCGTATGTTCGTTCCACTCTTCCCTCAAAAGTCGTCGCTGTCGTCGATGCGCCTCGATAATCATCACCACCACAATCAGACCACCACACCACTCCGACTGCCGCTTTGTCGCCAACCCATCTTATGCGATACGGAGTGGTGATCTCCTCAAAATCCTCACCTGAAACATATTTATATACGTCCTACAATACTCGAGACAGTGCTCTAGATCCTCGGAAAGCAGCATGAACTCCTCCTTTCCATTCTAGATACCAACCGAGACAACCACCATCGTCCAATTTCACGAGCTTCTCTTCTCTGGCGTCCAGTAGACGCCACGCGATTTAGTCCAATCTGAATCAGCCCGGCTCACCTCGATCCAATTCAACCCAACGTGTTTGCGAAGGCTATATCTATTCGACCAAGCATTCATACCCCTCCTCTATATATGCTGCTGACTTGACCTGGACCCAACCCGGCTCAGCGTCAGCGGCATTCTTGGATCTCTGCAACCATGGTTCTCACTCGCACGACCAACCACACCTACTCTCACCCCTTTCCGACCGTCACTCTCGCCTTCTTCCTCCGATACTATTCTCCGCAGCTGAACCCATTCTCCAGCCATGTTCTCTCGACCGATACCATCTCCTCCCATGTCGATCCCCTCACCGGTCGCCTACACACCACGCGCCTTCACCTGAAGAAGTCGCGCATGCCCTCTGCCGTCGTCAAGCTGCTACCTACTAGTGTGACTGGTGGGGGAGGAGACAAGTCCAGCTATGTTCTCGAGACTAGCGTGGTCGACATGAAGGAGGGTTGGATGAAGACGGAGAGCAGGAACCTGAACTTCACTGGTGTGTTGAGTGTCGTCGAGGAACAACACTACTCAACCTCGCCACCCGACAGCTCAATCTCTCCCCTCTCTGTTTCTCACCCTGCCGCTATCAGCGTTCCTCGACCGCTGTCTCCGAACACTTTTGTCACAACTACCTTTTCCTACCGGTCATCGCTCGGTAACAAGAAACATGACCGTGCCCCTGTAGACCCGGCGGAGGCCCCGGAGGAACCCGGGCCACGACGTCTCGGTAGCTGGATCTCGGGGTGGGGTGCCAATCGTATTCAGCGTAGCATTGAGTCGATTGCGTCCAACAAAACCGACGATCAACTAATCAAGTCACGAGACGGCATGGGAATGGTACTTGAGCGCCTGCGAAATAACTCGGTTGTTTCCGTATTGAGGGAGTTGAGGCGCCGAGAGGGCAAGGCTGTGTTCGACCAGTGACCCTGCTTCCGGCATGGCCACTTCAAAGTCTCATTGTAGTATATGTTCAATCTTCACGTGGTTCAGCAAGGCGTTGGGTCACATTTTCACTTGGGAATGGAAAACGATAGCGGAGAAGCACAAGGCATATGGAGCTGAACGAGGCAATTTGGACATTGCTTTCCAACGATTCGCGATACTTCGCCCGGACCGAGCGCAGGGGCATCGCACCCACATTCATTACTCCTCTCATGTATGATATTTTGGTTCGGCTTTTTCGTCCTACTTATAGCTTTGCTCAGGGCAAACTATTGTATAAATCATGAAAAATGACACTTGATTCACCCAAATTAGGACTCTCGTCTTTCTTCATGGCACCCGTAGCTCGTGATCACACTTCACCATGTAACCGTCTCTACGTCGGTTCGTTTGTCGACAAATGTAGGACTGGCTGCTGATTAATGGCTTGTCGTACTGAATTTGTAATTGTGCAATGCAAATACTGGCCTTCTAACCAACAAGGTAAGTTGTCACTGCCGGGAAATATTATATCTCCGGCTAAGTCGGCCCGGCGATCGAGAGCTCGGTCGCACGCAGACCAGGAGTTGCCTGCTTCTTTGTGACATGCTCGATTGTTTGGGTGGAATGAGTGGTGGGGTTTGAGGCGAGGTTTGGCTGCTGGTATTTGGGTTTAGGTTTAAGGGGAAGTTAAGCAGCCGTGTAGGGAAATATTGTAGAAGACAAGCACTACCTCTACATTCTAATTTAGTCGTATCAGCATGATCAAGACAGCTCTGGTCTGTTAAGAGACTCCAAGGTCTACTAGATGACCTCTACGGTTTTATGGTGATCGAACCTCGCAAGTTTTCCTTGCTAATACGTTACCGGGCTATTAAAGTATATAGATACGGCCATTCAACAAAACTTGATAACATTCTTCCTAGCCTGGTACATTACATCTATTAATCAGCCATCGGTAAGTATTTGTACGAATTCAACTGTAGAAACAGCCAACGCGGCAAAAATAAACAATAGAAAAAACAGAAAACCACCTTGGACCAGATTAACGCATTAATCAGCAAAAGAAACAACCTCAAGACTCCGTTTCTTTTCCAATACTTTTCATAATAACTAGCCATTACGCAGCCCTTCCCCCCTCCTCCTCAACAACCTTCTTCAACCCCTCCGTCCACCGATCAAACCCACTCTCAATCTGCGTCCGAGGAAGCACATACCCCAGCGCGCCCCCAAACGTCTCCCAGGTAGTATAACTCGTAACCGTCTTCCCATCCCCAGTGACACGCTCCACAAACTCCTGCACGCGCTCCGAGTGCAGTAGGAAATGCGGCATGCTGCCGGCCGTCTTCCAGACGACGCGATAACCCGTCTCCCCATCAGCCGTACTGAAAGTCTCGAGGAATGAGACTTCCAGATCTACGGCGCGTGAGGAACCCCCGGGCGTCATGACTGCGTCGAAGCGGATTAGTGCACCGCGGGTTGCGTAGCCCGGGCGTGAGGTTAGGGCTTGGACCTCGGGGGGTAGCGCCTCATCAGGAGATGTGGATGCGGGTGTGGTGACTGAGGCCCGCGGCACAAATGTGTTCCACGTGCCGTAGTTGGGGAAGTCAAGCACTTTCTCCAGACAGAGCAGGGCGGGGCCGGCGATGTCTGTCGTCACTGCTACGGCGAAGACGCCGCCGGACCCGTGGGTTGGGACCGGGATTGGGGCGATGCATTTAGCTTTTGGGGGGAGGTTGGGCGGTGCTGTTGACATTTTCGGCGGGTTATATAGGTATGTAGACGTGCTATGTTACAGGTTCCGACGTGAAGCTCGAGATGAGTTGCCTTGCTGAGATAATGCGTTGTTGAGATAGCTGTCTTTTATCCGTAGTACAGCTTTACCGTTGGTGGCTTGAGTGAGAAGTAGGCTAAGCCAGGACTAGGATTGATTATTTGAGTATGATAAAGAAATGTGTTTGTCGATCAATCTATCAACAAATACAATTGAATTCACCGACTCAATTATGTACTTGCTGGCTTAAGTATGTACTTTCCCCATGCCAAAAATGATGCAAGGAGATCAGGGCAGCCAACATGCATGCCGGCCGGTAGTTCTTGGCTCTGACAGGGACCAGGTATGCTCTATATTTCAGTGGGTTACCCAAGGGCCAAGTGCCGACGGGCCAAGAGATGAAGCATCCAAAAGCTGTATGTCTCATTACTCATTTACTCGTTCAAATATGACTTATTTTCTTTTATTTAGTTTTCATCCCCTCCTGTTTGCACGGCCTACTATCGTCAGCAGCTCATATCTCTCAGTCATGGCTCATGCAGTCTAGCTATGATACCAGCAATCATCGATCCTACATAGAGGTACTTGCGTTTACACGTCGCATGAAAGCGCAGATGAATATGTCTGAGCCAGAACATATCGTGCATCGCCATCGCTTATAGAAGTTGCCGTTATGGTTTTGGGTGCTTCTCAGTGGCTTTCACCTAGGCGACACCCAAAAGCCTAGGGTCTGCAGTGGAACGGTCGTATCCCTAGATTGCAGTTGACCAGTGCCAACCGCAAGTTCATAATGAGAATGGTCTGCGCAAAAATTGATATGCCCTCTGTCTCGTAATGGTATTGTTCGAGTCGAATACAATACAATCTCCAGTCTGCAAACCAAGAGCGGCAAGCAAACCCTTGCCGTGTACAGGTGACACTCTGTTCCCCGCAATAAGGCTCAGTGCCCCTTTTGTGTGCATCGAGGAACGGTTGAACCCGCGGCTGATCATTTGATTATCGGGGTGCACGCAACTGTTTCTGAGTAACTGCTGGTGTTCAGTTGGAACTGATCAGACCATCGCCCCGAACACCGCTCGCTCGTCTGCATCGAGCGCTCGCTATATTATCGTGCCGGGTATTTCCGTCTCGTAGGCAAGAGCGCGGAACTCGTCCCGATCGGTTTTGATTTCTGTGTTGAAGACCATCATTTCATCCAGAGTCTCGTACATTTTCTTCATCGTGCGGTTCGATCCACCCAACATCAGCGTCCGTGCTTCGCTCTCCTGTCTGAGTAGAACCCTTCACTTCGACAAAAGTGGGCTTCGTCGGGGGCCTCACGGTCTGATCTTCCGCTACGTCGAGACGATAACCAGTTCCTCGAAGGTCTGATATGTACGCATGACTAGGAGTCCGGGTGCGTGGCATGGCGCCTCTCTTTTCGGCGTCACGGGAGCTAGGCTTGAAGAACCGCCTTAAAACAACGAAGACAACAGGCATGCAGCTACATATGAGACCGATATTGAGTTCGGCGGCACTATAACGACGTACTTAGCGAATAAAAACAGAAGGCTTGATGCGACGACTTACCGTAAAGTGTAACTAGGAATGGAATCCCATGTGAAGTCGTATGAGTCCAGTTGAAGAAACCGAAACACAGTACTTAAACCCGATAGCGAGACGGCCCTAAACACAGTCAATCCAGGTTCTTGCTCTCTGATTTCGGGTATCCATACAGTAAACCAGTGAGAAATATCCCTAGAATTCCGAATTTTCGACTGCGAGGGATGCGCAGTTTGTAGACCATGCTAACTGGTATCATAAGTACGTAGATATCGGACAGGACGCCGAATAGCCCAACTGCTGCATTCAAATTGTAAACTGGTTGAGAGCAACTGCTCGCCTTCAGTTTATTGGCCCACTCCACTGGATTCGGGACTGGGGTTGTCATCGAGAGCGGGACGCAGAAGCGTATGTTGAGAACGATGGAAAGGGTGTAGAAGACCACGATGACCGTAATTCCCACCCAGATCATCATCCGCGCGGCTCTATTCGGGGCGAAGACACGGAGGTATAGGCTCAGCAGTGCAGTCCTGACGAAAATAGAGCTGAGCGCAAACAAGACGAGCGAGCTAAGGGTTCGCTACTAGATACGTTAATGTTGCACAAAGAGTCGGGCTTAGATTGGCTGCCGTCGTAGCTGATGTAAGCTTTACTTACCCCTAAAAAGTTTTCGTTGAAGCGGGCGAGAGGAACATCCCATTGGTGTGGACCGAGGGGGTTCCCAAATACTGGTAAGCGATTAGTATAACGGAGGCAGGTATGAGGTAGTTGAGATATCTTGCGACATACACGAAATAGAGATTCCAGTGAAGCCGGTGATACTAGCCTAAGCTCCATCGTCAGAATTTCGTCTTATCCAATATACAGTTGCATTGAGAACTGACTCCTGCGGCGAGGGAAAGGTCTTTTGCATATAATTAGCGCCTTTCGCTTGTTAACCCTGTTAGGCACACTCACAGTCATCGACACCCAAGGAGTTTATAGCTGTATATCGAGCATAGATGCGCAGCGCCAGAAAGATGACCATTAAACCGTACGTCAAGCCGACGACTATCTTTCCCAGTGCTTCGCGCGATCTCGGATGCTGAAAGTCAGATTGAACGCCGGGCGGCGGCGGGAGGGCCGGGATCTGCTCGAGCAGACTCCAGTCCGCGTCCGATCTGGCCATCACGAAATTTAACGGCGATGAAAGCGGCTCATTGCTTCGTCATCTTCGCTAGACATCCGCGGTGACGATTTTAAGTCGTGCAGTTGGGTATTTTGAGAGTGAAAACTGTTAAAACGTCAGCAATCAACAGATCGGTTTTGCGACAAAGACCACCTCGATACACTAATCCACAGTGACCAGGTCCCCCTGCCAGTACCCTGTCACATTCGGCCTTAATCGTAAAACAGGCGTGAAGAACAGGCGGGGTTGAGACAAGGTAGCCAAGATGATCACTTGAATCCGGTAAGGCTTATGGCAAGGACCTTCCAATGTTGGCGCCAGTGAACAGGGTCGAATCTAGCAATACCCACCAAATGCAACGATCATGTCGGTACGCGGTAGGTAGATTGAGTGTACTGTAGGATTTTACCGAGTTGACGTACATAGGTATATGAATCCAAGTATTAGGGGAGAGAGAGGGCTCTATTTTACGTGTTATATACTACAAAATATACAACCTAGACGTTTATTTCTCGCAATTAACATGTAGCAGACAAGCGAATACAGGTCAATAAGTAGAAGTATCTAGCTCATATTACTCGGTAGATAGTAATAAATACCTAGCGTTGCATGGGAGTTACTAAAATAGGTATCGTAGGTATTTGGAAAACCAAAGGCGCTGAGACGGTATCGTTTGAAGATCGTCTACATAGTATAAATACCTCACAACTATAACCATATGCATATTAGTGTGTTACAGGCTTGTTAATGTCACGAGCATTATTAATGGGTTTCGATCTAGGTTAACATCCTACAATTCTGCCTACAACATTACCATAAACGAGACTGAACCGTATACAGCTGAACTTGAGCCTGTACTGTCATTGAAACACAAGTTCTACTTCAAGATGCTGGTAATAGCATGCCTTACTTACTGCTCTTGGCTAGGGCATATTCGGGCCGCTTAAAGCTTCGGTTGGCGCGCCACCGGGTAGTGCCGTGGTTCTAGCGCAGCTCAATTGATGACCTACAAGCATGAAACACAGAAGCCACACAGACTGAATTTCTAAGCCGCCAAGCAACAGTCGAATAAATCCGAATAGACCGATTAGTAATCACATTAGTTTGCAATAGCTACGGCTGAAGTATGTAAGATTGAGTGAGCTTATGATGAAGGTCATGGGACACATACAATAGATTTCAGGTAGCTTACTTACATGAAAATCAAGTGGTCTTCCCACTACAGCTGCATTCATTACTAGGGATGTAATCATTTCAAGAGCCTCCCTCTTTATATACAGATTCAAGCATTACTGTGTACTGTCGCAACATTGGCAACGTCCCCTTGTCCTTGGTTATCTCTTTTACGGCTCTTTGGCTTTTGGTATTGCCGAGGGGCATATTGGTACACCTTTCGAGCCATACGACACCATAGGAACCAAGACCGAGCATTTTCTTCCGCTTCCAGGACTGTTCAACAAGAACAGGTCGCGGCTGCTCAGGTGTAGAGGACTAGATTATATGTACTACCTCGCCGGCGAGGTCGGTCGTGGTCAGTCGGGCATCTCGTACGAGGTCGGTCAATTGATTTTCAGCGAAAAGCTGGGATGTCGCCCTCTCAGCCATTACGATTCTTCATTCGTTTCATTGTTTTCTTTTCTTCTGGGAGGCGCTATTAGAAGTCAAAGGGTGATGAATTTCGGTTAATCTAAGTGACTGGAGAAGACGAAGGAATAAAAAGCCAGCGAAGTTTCGGGCGAGAAACCACAGAGCGGGGAAGGCGGCATTCAGCGGTCTTAAATAGGATTGAGGGCAGCGGGAGGCCTATAAAATTGCATAAGTATTTTACCGAGCTGAGATAGGATGTCACCTTTTGAGGCTGTCGGAGGCACACGTGACACCTGGATGTAGTGTGTGCGCCATGGGGCGGCGCGCCAAGAGCTTATGGCTACCAAAGAGGAAATATTTGACATGATATTACCCTTTTCAGTCTACGTTCCACATTTACGAAGGCATTTTTCTTCCACGCCTATTTGCACTCGGCTGCTTTTACCACATCTTAATAAATTTAACCATTTCAAATGCAAGAGATCGTAAGCGTTTTTGGCCCCATCCTTTCACTGTAACCCTTCGTTGTTTATAGTCTGTGCATTGAGCTGACCCTACTCATCACGAAAGATTCATATATCTGTTGGCCGATGCGTAAGTTAACTACTCAGAAGGCCTGCGACTCACTTCCTGACTTCATGAAACTGCATTGCAGGGAAATCAAATTGGTTCCGCTTTTTGGTAGGTCAAAAAGGCTACCTTTTCTGACTGTAATAATACACTGACAGGTAGTGTAGGCAAACCATTGCCGGGGAACATGGGGTTGATCAATATGGAAAGTACCATGGTACAACAGAAATCCAGCGCCACCGAATGGGGGTTTATTTTCATGAGGTCTAGCTATCTCCCTTGGTCCTGATGATTCTATAACATGACTGAATCTCATTCTTAGACATCCGATGGCCAATATGACCCTCGAGCGGTGCTTGTTGACCTAGACCTGGGCGTTATCAATGCAGTTCGCTCGGGAGACTATAGGAACTTCTTTCGCCATGATGGCATGATTTCAGGCCACTATGGTACCGGGTACAATTGGGTACACGGGCACTTCATCGAGGGTGCTGAACTAGTTGACCATGTCCTTGATGTTGTGCGCCGGGAAGCAGAAAGGTCTGACTGTCTTCAAGGTTTTCAACTCTCCCATTCCTTAGGCGGCGGTACGGGAGCTGGTATGGGATCATTATTACTTGATATGACCCGAGAGGAATATCCCGATCGCATGATGGCGGCATTCTCGGTCCTACCATCATCCAAGGTATCCGAGAGTGTCATCGAACCCTATAATGCGACTTTATCGATGCATCATCTCATTGAGAGTTGCGATAAGACCTTCATCTTCGATAATGAAGCATTGCTCGACATATGCAACCGGACCTTCAAGCTCTCAAGTCCTTCCTATGACCATATGAACCAATTGGTGTCAAGAGTAATGTCTGATATAACGACATCTTTTCGATTCCCTGGCCAACTGAATTCGGATTTGCGCAAAATGGCAGCAAACCTGGTCCCCTTTCCCCGCTTGCACTTCTTCACAGTTGGCTATGCACCACTTCCCGGCGTGGATCTGGGCGCCGAGACAATTCATCACCTCGCGGCGCAAAACCTAACTCAACAGATCTTCGATATAAAGAACCAAATGGTTGCTTGCGATCTTCGTAACGCACGCTTTCTCAGTAACTCGGCTATCTTGTAAGTCTTTTGACTTCCGTTCAATATTTGTGTAGTTGCTGAAGCTGCGGCATCTTAGCCGTGGTCAAGTGTCGATGGAAAAAGTTGAGGATGAAATTCGCAACGTGGGGAGCCTGAACTCGGAATTCTCTATGGACTGGATCCCGAATAATATCCAAGCGTCCTATTGCTCTGTTGCACCGAAGGGACAAGATCTAAGCAGCACTTTAATCGCAAATTCAACGGCAATCCAGCACACTCTAAAGCGCATCGACGAACAATTCGATTATATGTTTCGCCGCAAACACTATATCCGTACATACACGATGCAAGGAATGGACGAAATGGAGTTCGTGGAAGCGCAATCTAACATGAATGACCTAATATCCGAGTACCAACAGTCCTCAGACGATGCGGCCGCAAATGATAGTAATTTGTATTCAAGCTGAATAAGAAGCAGGATTGGAATAAAAAAGAGTAAATATAAACTATTTTCATTGATTTTAGCCGTTTTTGAGCCGGTAAAGTATTGCCCAATTTTGACGACTATAGAATAAGCTCTCTATAGCTAGCTAGAGACGTATATTCTTCGCAAATTTATTGGTCGAAGGGTTGCGACCAAATGAAACGGCTGTGTTTTGGTGTAAATGGCGGGGTTGCTGAGACTTTGGTTGGGGTACTGTAAATTGCCCAGTTTCAGCACAAATACCGTTTCGGAAGAGCCATGACGCAAACCACTGCGAGCGAATGTGCGGCCAGATAGTATTAATAGAAGGTCTTATCGTAGTACTGTTGGGAATAAGTGGTGGATAGCGGTAAGGCTACGGCACCATGATGCTCAGGGGGGGCCACTGACTGTAGGATTACCCTAGTCATCGAGTGTGACTTGAGAGTGAGGCTATGTATATATAGATCAGCAGTCAGCATATATGATATATTCTATTGGCCTATCTTTCGATCCCATGCGGCTTTCGATCTGTTTTATATTAAACGAAATGCGTGACATGCTGCTACAGTCTGACTCCTCTAATCCGCTTGTCGTTGCAGAAAAACCATCACTTCCTGATTTCTCCTCTACAAACTTCATGAACGAGCGCTATAAGCTATGAGAACTGTGGAACCGTAATTACCTTGATTTCTGGAAGGTACCTTGCCCATGAGCATTTGGCACGATGGATGAAAATGCACGCTTAGATCACCTCGACACCGGAACACAATATTCATCACTCGTTTCAACAGCAACTCCAACAATCTATTTGTCGCTGCCATTATCCGCTGAGTCGGGCCACATCAGAGTTATAGACATCACGCCCAGCGCTACGTTCGATGATCCCCTTGCTGGTTGTATGAGAGTAATATCGATCAATACCTTAGAAGCCCCTCCTTTCAATGCCGTCTCTTACGTTTGGGGACCCTATTAAGAGCCCAAAGATATAATCAGGTGTGGAGGAGGCCGGATCCCCATCACCCGTAACTGCAATGAAGCCCTAAGATACCTACGAGCCCGTAGCGGGATTCCGCTCACTATATGGGTCGATGCAATCTGTATCAACCAAGACAATGAGCATGAGAAAGAAGAACAGATACCTCTGATGGGAGAAATCTATAAGAACGCAAGGCAGTACACATATGGCTGGGGTGTAGCTCGCAGGCTGTTTCGAGGGCCATTTCGTGCCTGTCCATCGCAAAGCAGCATGACTATCTCCCTTTCGACTGAGAGATACAGCGAGAACGAGAGCAAAGACGCTGGACCGCGCAAGTAGTCTTTGCCTTCAAATTGCTTCCGCCCTACATCTTCTTCAAGGCATATTACAACGGATGGAATCAGCTCAGACTGCATTGGGCTTACCGAGTCCAAGACTTTGACGAACTACTGAATCGAGAGTGGTTCTGGAGAGTCTGGACGTTTCAAGAAGCCATACTAGCACAGAACCTCGTTGTCGTCTGTGGCTCCCACTCGATCGCAACCATACATCACGCTGACTTTTACCCAAGGGAGTATAAGCTCACTTCTCTGCACTATGCGGTGAGATCACTCACGCCGACGAGAGGCCGTGAGATACAGGGAATTCTGGCGTCGGTGTACAGAGTCGTTCAAGAAGAGAATCGGAAAGCCTTGGTATGAGCTCACGAACCAGATGAAACGTAATAAATCCTTTCACCTGGTTCCCAAACCTCTATTGGTCGAGGCTATCGAGTATGAGTCTCGCCCGCAGAACGAGACTGATTCACTCTGGCGGGATACAATTGAACAGAATCCACAACGGAAAGCCAAAATCAGAGCGACGGGTAACGATTACGAGGCACTTATGGACGTTAACGATGCAATATGGAAGCTCCTGGTGAGATTGTTCTTGTGGAAGGAGATTGAAGTCAAATTTGTTTGATGCTCAAGGTACGCTAGATTTAACGCATGCATGCACTTTCCAAGAATTCTTCTTCAAATCAATTCTTTGCAATATAAGAATCTCAGTAATTTAGTACAGAGTGCCCTGCTGACTCAGTATTATAGCCATGTGATATTGTATGGGTTTTACCACCTCGTGGCTGCTTCCCTAAGCTTTTCAAAAGGAAAAAAGAGAAAAAATCATGTTCTTAACTTCGTGTCTCTTTCGGCAGCCATAAAACGTGGTGAAGTGAGAATTTGCGCTACCAGGCTACAAGGGAGGTGCGCAAGTTGCTAAAATAAAATCTGAGAATGGAATAACTAGTATTATTAAACATGTGGAAAATGCCAGTTCTCCATATCGAAGAAGGGGAAAACGGCGAACAATCGACAAAACTGAGCCCGTACTATGTATTACGTCCTAGCTGCCACCCCCAGTTACTCGGGTTTCCCAGAAGAATCCTTATGACGTTGGCTACAACATCATTAGCCGGATCAAAAGGGAATACTCAATGTGCCATCGGCATTTGCGCATGTGGTCATCCCGTATCGACGAGACTCCAGGGTCCAGTAGAGGCAAGCCGTAACGTAGTAACGACACCACTTAACGAACTTAAGGATGTACTCGTTTAGTTGTGAACCAGGGGGTGCCATATCGTTGAGTTCCCGAGCAGTAACTTCGAATTTCGTCATGGCGTCCTTTAGCATGACATCCAATCTCTGCGATACTACGTCTAGGCGATTCTGATTCTCGTCTCTGATATCATGGAATATCACAGGAACGATGTTCAGAAGTGAGCCTTGGGCCTAGGAATATCGTCAGACTGTCCAGTAGTAATTTTGCAGGATGGGGTAACCTACCATTTCCTTTTGAGCCGAGTATATGTCGTTTAAAACTATACACAGTCGAGTCGTCTCTTCCCAAAGCACTACCATTGCATCGCAACGCATAATAGATTCGGGAAGTCGGATTCTTAGTATAAAGCTATGTCTCTTTAGTCTTACATGTGATCAAAGTCAGTTATAGACACTTACTCGGTAAGAGCAATTTGAGGGGTACAGCCAACAGAGCCCATTCGAATGGTCATATAGTCGTTCAAAGTTGGCATTGCGCCTGAAAGACGATAGCTATGCTCTATCCCGACTTTTTCCATAAAATCCTTCAGATTGTCAAAAAATCGCTGCCGCTGATGGATATCTGCCCTTTCCTTCAGGACGCAACCGAAGTCGGCGAATAGGGCCATATTTGGGCCTGGTGCGACTGTACCGGTGCCATTGGTGCTATGCTTGTCGAGGCCCAAAATGTAGTGGGAATAAGCGATGGACTTTCTGTAGTATTCATGTGCCAGATGCTCCTCAAAAATATCGCCAGCGTCAACCTCGTCGTCCCAGACGAAGATCCATACCGTATAAGCTGTGGCCACTTTTAGCTCCGGCCACTCTGCATCTGGATACCATCTATGATGTCGGTGCATTAGTATACACATGTGAGTATGATATGTGTGAATATGACGAACAGAGATATAAGCTTGGCAAAGTCTGCTTGCTTTAGAGCCTTTAATTTCGTGTCGCTCGTGATGATTCTCTCGAGATATTCGTCAACAAGAACCTCTATCTCCTCTATATGCTTGTTGGTATCTGTTGGCCAAGAAGCCAGCGTTTTCACGAAGTCTGGAGTATGCAAGATCTGGCCGCTGAGCTGTGTGGCTACAGCCAAAGCATCGCCTTGAAGCTTAGACCTATGACCTTTCTCCTGTGAGATCTCAGGGGTACTGGTAGCATCTGCGAAGTTGAACATATGAGCGAAATGTGAGGTAGAACTCTTCATTCCATTGAGGACACTGTGAATAAAGTTTGGTGACGACATGGTTAGTTGGACACGACCACGTGCTACTAAGAAGGAGGCAGTTCTGGTACGGGATGTGCTGGGACGCTCTTACTCTGCAAGGGCTGTAGAATAAAGTGTATATCGGAAAGACTACGTGGGTATTGAGATAGTAACTCACTTTATATACTATCGAAAGGCTTCAAAGTTGTATCAGTTTACAAGTCGTGAAATCATTGAGCCCTGAAGTTCCTTCGCCCGTCTTGATAACCCTTGGTCAGCGTTCAAAACCCCACAGCTTGCTGCGAAAGCCCTGCATCCTCCGTTTCAAATTGGCATAGAGTCCTTTTCTTTTTTTTCCGTGAAGAATCCTTTGCTGCTACACTTCGTTTCGCCTCCATCACTAACAGACAAAAGCAAATGGACGAAAACTCCAAAATTTCTATCGCTGCATGTTTTGCGCATAGTTGAGTTGGAGTGCTTCTAAACTTCTCGGCAGCGGGGCTATTCAGGAATAATCATTCCGTCGTCATCATGCTTCAAGAATCCAGTAGGTGGTCGCCCCGATGCAACAACCTGGCATGGGTTTGGTTTGTCAATCAACTGTTGTTGGTTGTTAAGGGGGCATCCACGCTCTTTTGACTTACTAATATCGACCAGGGAGTCTGCAATATTGATCGAAAAGTAATGCGTACCCTGCGTATATGGTAGAATGCTATGGTTCTTCTTCCAGCTGAAAATGAGTAGGAGCTGAGCTCGTGACTCGGTCTAGATTCCGCAGGACAAGGGTCAGTGTGGGACACCACAACCCCCATCCCTAAATCCTTCATCGTCTGTACACTATGCGATATTTACGCAATACCTCGCTTAGTCTTTAGATGCCTGAGCTAGGGTGGAAAACCTCACCGGGCGGGTAGACTCGGCCAACAATAAATCCCACGGCATTCGCGCTACCCTGGAAATGAGATGAAGGGTCATCTTTCCCATCTGGAGCTATGATATTCATATTTCTTATATACTAATACGATGAAACATCATATTATAATTCGAGTTGATAACTATAGCAGCTAGATCTACGACTTGTTACGATACGAATAACACCTTTGGCTTAGTTATTATAACATTAGCTGTCGGCTGTCTCCTTTCTGCCACTACTCTTCCTAGCACCTACTGTTAGTACAGAAACTAGACTTGCCCTTCAATTCAAATGCGGCATTTTCTGCGGGACTTACAACTAGCTAGCTGGAAAAAAGCTGGGGCATTAGGATTGCTAACAACAAGCCGTGTTCTCAACTTGGAGAACTATATACAAGTTTCTGACTTAGCATAGGACAACACAACTAGTGTAACAAACAGAGAGTTAGCACTAAACGTGCTGAGAAAGTGGCTCGAGTGGCTGACTTAGCCACTTTGGTGGCTGAATATCGCAATTAAAAGGGGCCATGGCACAGCACAACCAATAGGCCAACTGGAGATTGATGAATCTAAGTATTCACACATTCATAATACGTTCCTCTTCTATTAAACACCAAATTCATCGAATTCTAATCATTCGAGGAAGTGTAGGCATGGGTCTATACATCGTTGACATTCAAAATCTTCTGTAAAAACAACAACTACTTCACAGACCATCGTTGCCTTACTATTTTCCTCTTTCAGCGTGCATTGAACGAGCTTACAATCCCAATGTGACTTAGTCATACGCTGTCAATTGAACTCGAGTTATGATGTCATCACAACTGTATGAATACATTCTGCGACGTATTCAATGTTGTGGTTGGTTACTGGTGCTAGCTGTCAGCTTCTCGGCAAGAGTACAACTCTATCTTCTAGTGTAAGTGAGGAACTTACAGCCTGTGAATGATATTCTACCCGTGGGGAGCATGTAGACGTGGAATTCTTCTCTGAGTCTCACAACTTTCTCAGAGCTCAACCCTGTCATAGAGAACATCCCAATCTTGATTATTCACCATCAGCTCATGATCCATGAATGTGACATATCATAAAAGTAACCTACATCAGTCAAAAAATGGTCCCAGTTCCCAGGCGTCTGCTGACTAACGAGTATATCGTGCAGCTTTTTTCTCATGGCTTGCAGTCTGCTGCTCATCGTCAGCAGATCCTGGTCCCACTGCTGTCTCAATTCCGGCGTGTTGATGATAGTCGCGATAACCTTGGCGCCGAATCCGGGGGCGGCTGTGATCTGGGCTCGTGAGATAGTGTTCAGCACCGCTTGAACCTTTGTCGCGACTTCTGCTGTGCGGGTCACGACGTGCAGACAGCCAATGCGCTCGCCGTAGAAGCCAAAGTTCTTTGAAAAGGACTGCGCTACTGCTATCTCTATACCGCGGGTGACGAAGTGACGTAGAGACCAGGCGTCATTGTCTATGTCTCCTGTGGCAAATCCTTGACTTCATCGGAAGCAGAGCATATTAGTAAGATGAATGCGATCCGTCGAGTAGTCAAACTAACTATGCGGAGTCGAAGATTGGGAATAGCCGCTTCTCTTGGCAGATATCCGCGATACGTCGCCAATCATCCCTCGAGGGATCCAGACCCGTCGGGTTGTGTGCGCAAGCCTGTAGCACGATGACATCTCCTTTTGACGCGTTCTCTTTGAGTGCAGAGATCATTTCTTCGACCTTGAGCGTGGATTTCGCATCATCGAAGTATGGATAGTAGCGTTGCTTGATTCCAGAATTGACGTGCGTCCAGATCTTGGTATGATTCTCCCAGCTGGGATCAGACAGCCACACCGTTCCGGGTCGGATGGTGTCGGATAGTAAACGTGCGGCGAACTGGTTGGCTCCAGTGCCGGCGATAGTCTGCATGGAAATGATGTTTCGTCCTTCTGACGTCTTGCCGAAGGTTATATCCCTCGCGACGGAAACAAATTCCGGGTGGCCTGCCTGAGGTGATATGTCATGATTGAGCGTAGGGTCCGCTGTCAAAATTTGTCTTGCCTAGAGGAAGTTGGTATATCAGCTATCAATCCTCATCATTCTGCCACTTGTGCAAGGGTTGGTGAGAGACTATGAGAGGGGTCCAGCTTACCTTTCTCACTGAAGGCAAGACCCATGTCTTCGCATTCTCATCGCAGTAAATTCCAGGGCTCAGATTCACTTTCTTCTGTGCTGTGTCTTTCCTGAACGCACTTATCATGGCAAAAGCCCCATCAGGGACACCGTCTGGGATTTGCTCAAATAAAGACATGTTCGGTCTCAAGTAGGGCTTAGCGGGTTTCTTGACTCAGTGTTGACCTACATGTGCAATCAGGGTGCATATGGCGACTCGGAAGCTTTCTAGACCCTGAGGCTTCTTAAGGACATATATAGTTATAGGCATATCAGGTGTCATAGTTCCGAAGACGCTAGTGTGTCTATTTTAGTTACAGCCAATTGGTCTCATCCTGAATATTCCTCACTGTCACCGAGATGTGTGTTCTATAGCATTCAGCGCGTATGACATATATGTTTTCAGTACAATAGTCCGTAGCACCTTTAGAGCTCAGCTAGCTAGTGAATAGCTCGATGAGAGATGATTTCGGGTATCGGGGGATAATTGAGTATAACTTTATTTCTTACTCTCTTGTAAATATAATGCGACGAAGCTTCGTGGTAAGGATAGGTCCAGTTCAGCTCATGGAAAGCTCGGAGAATGGCTAACCAGAGTAAGAACTCACAGTCTCGAACCAAACTTCCGGAACATGCCGTCAGCTATTAGGTATTGGTCCGCACGGAGAATTAACCCAGTGAGATTGTCGGGACTTGTCTTCGGAGCATTGGGTTAGCTGATAGCGGCTACTAGAGTAGTAACCAAGTCAAAGATGGGGCGCTGATATCAAGAAACGTGTAAACTTCACTACGTCAAGAGAGAGTGTCGTAAGATTCAATTACATAAGGATCAGGAAATTCTGAATATATGCCGAGGGGTGATGGGGTCACTCGCCCCGGAACCCCCGAATTCTACCGAGCAAGGTCGGCCACCGGCGCACCCGTGCACGCGCCATGACCGAAAAGCTCCGAATCGCATCAATCAATCAACGAAAGTCGAATTATAAACTCGCTAGGAAACATACGACACTAGCCAGATGAATAGCAAGCAATATCATTCAAAACCATTTGCCAATTGCAAGTAAGAGAAGCCAGAAAAGAAGGAATACCCAATACAATCATCATGGCGGTCCAGACAGAAAGCAAGCCCGATGCGGCCGAGAGGGCCTTAGCGGCCCGTGCCAGTATCCAACAGGCCTACTATGATTGTGGTGATGTCCTCTTCCCAGCTACCGAGATGACGCTCATCAAGGTCTTCATGGACTACAAGGCTTGGGATGCTATCCCTGACGAGGGTGATATAGCTGTCACAGAGCTGGCTGACAAGATCGGCGGTACTCACGAGGTCGTCGAGCGCATCACGACATTCTTCATTGCGAGTAAGACACTCGAACCAACAGCGCCTGGCCGCGTCGCACATACCAAGCGGTCACTTCGTTACAAGTTCGACACGCCCACTGCATGGCTGATCGTCCACATGTTCAATAATGTCTTCCGCGCATTCGCCCAGCTGCCCGACTTCTTCGTCAAATACGGTCTAGCATCTCCTCAGAGTGCCAGAACCACGCCTTTGGGTCTAGCTCACGGTTATGATGACAAGCCATGTTATGAGATTCTCGTGGCCAACAGGACGGTGCACAAAGGCTTTAACGAGGCGCTGCGAGAGCTAGGCGTCATGTACTCATTAAAGGGCATCTATGACTTCGGGTGGATGAAGGAAAAGCTCTCCGCATCACCGTCGCGTGCCGCGATCGTGGATATTGGCGGCAGCCACGGTCTCGCACTATCGGATGCATGTCGTAACAATTCCTTCATCCCCGCCGAGCGATGCGCTGTTTTCGATCTCCCTGAGGTTATTGAGAACACGAAGAAGAACGTGGGCAGAGGCGGAGACGAGTTTCTCCCAAAAATTCAGCTTATAGGCGGCGACATGTTTGGGTCATTCCCCGAAAACCTCCACGGCGCATGCATCTACTTGTTCCGTCGCGTCCTCAACGACTTTCCCGATGCCGACCTGGTGCGCGCATTCAAGTCTGTTCGCAAGGCTGTGGCGCCCGACTCGCGCATCTTGATTATCGAGGAGATGCTAAATCCTCAGCGTATCGCGTTGAATGTGGGACTGGACATCTGCCTCATGCAGGCGGCAGGGAAAAGAAGGAATGCTGAAATGTACAGTGAGCTAGCTGCACAGGCTGGTTTCAAACTGAATGCCGAGTTTCAGAATGTCTCGGGTCAATTTGATGACTTTGGTGTACTCGAATTCGTTTTAGCTTAGTGGTTTTGCATACACAGCTGTTCCACCTTGAATGGGAGCGACCTCATGTTCTGATAGTTAAGTAGAGAGTATGAATACCAAAAAAATACGGGAGCAGGACGCTGTAACATGAACAAATCCAATTGAGATCACTGAATTGCTGGATATGGCTATCTGCCAATGTTGAAGTAATGTGTCAAATTCCGTTTACACGTATACTTCTTGACTCGAGTCTTTCTCATGATGCTACAACTTGTCACGGACACAAATATTAGCGACGGGATTTCATTCTCTGTTTTCTCTTACTTGGATTAGTTACTAGACTAGCGATTGGCGGTTATAATCACGTCTTTTCTCGATTTTTCGATGGGGTTCTACTTGTTGACTATCCTTTGGATCAGGTAAAGAAGAGACTGACTAAGATGAAGAAGTATGTAGACATGGGGGAGTTAAGGCATTAAGAAAAGTCAATGCGACAGCGGATATCCAACTTAGAATTAATAAAGATAGTGTGAAAATCTATTTTTAATTTACATGATTTAGTCTGGAAAAAATTCCTTCAGCTTCAATTATCGGGGCCCATCTGGCGAGCCTTGAACTGTCAGTTTGGCAATCCGGTTCTGTCAACAGCCCCCATTCTTGCCGTAGTCTCCATCGCCGCGATTGACAACATGTTTGAGTCGACATTGCCAAGCACGATTCGCACTCCCAATGTATTGATGATCCAATCTTGGAACTCCATGTCGCTGTAGCTGCCAGCCAGTCCGAAGACTTTCCCGTGCCGAAGACAGGCTATGCTGACAGCCTCCAAAGCCGCCCGAAACTTGGGATTATGGATCTGACCAGGGATTCTCATGTCTGCTGATAGGTCGATACAGCCCACCATGAGCATTTCAACTCCCTCGACAGCGGCAATCTCTTCGATATTCTGGATAGCCTCCCCAGTTTCGATCATCATACACGCCGCAGATCCCGTGGCGTTGACTTCATCTGCTAGCTGCTGAGGGGGCAAGGTACGTAGGCCGACGGCAGCCTGTTGTAGCCATAGAGAGCGTTTTCCGACCGGCGGGAACTTGCACATTTGAACAGCGTGTATAGCTTCCTTTGCGGAGGATATATGCGGAAACACAACCGCCAATGCGCCGGAATCTAGGACCTGCTGGACGTATCCCATCCCACACTCGTATGGTACGCGGACAATGGGCGTCATGCCGCTCAACACAGCCGCATTCGCGAGCACGCTGGCTTCTTGTAAGGAATAGTTTGAATGTTCCATCTCGATCCAAACGACATCAAAGCCCGCGGTCTTTGCGAATTGGATGACAAGAGGATTTGTCACCATCCTCAAGACCAGCCCCTATTAGTGTATGATAAGAATCAGCCATCTTGTACATATCCATAACATAAAACAATGGGCGAGATAGCCCAGGGTGTATTGATTACCTTGCACAATCGGGACCGCGCCTTGGTGTAAATGACGTTGTCGTAAAGAACAGGCATTCTATCCCAAGATCTGTTGAACAAATGGAACTGTGGGATAGGGACTTGGATGAAGCCCGAAGGAAATGGTGTTATTTACGATAGTGAAGATATACAAGGAAGATTGATGCCCTTCTAGAGGGGCCAAAGTCATGAAAGCGGCAGCTGTGATGCAGATGGGAAGGTATAGATGTAAGCAAAACGGTGTCCCCTCCGTGTTCATTTAGAGGAAGAAACAATTTCCAACCCGAACCATACCCGAACACACATGCCGCTTCATGACATGTTCCACGCCTAGACTTGGCCAAAGTCTCGTGTATTGTTTACCCGATCACATGATATCTGAAGACCATCGTGGTATCGTAATCGGAGATTATCGGCGGTGCGGTAGCCGACAACTTGTTCGGTCTTCTCAACAAGCGTCTTACTCAGCTTCCTTCACCATTGGTCCGAATCCAGTTCGATGTTACACCCACCTTAGCTGTCTTATAACACTTACAGCGATGACGTGCACCAGTTCTCCGAATGGGTGATTCTAAGACCGTGCACTGGAGTACGCTCTTTCGACGTACTGCTGAGATCGCCCTAAGGGATCCACTAACGAAAACTAATAACAACTCCCCAGAGCCATGATTCGTCGAATGGTATGACGCCCTTGAGAGACAGGCCTGACTCTTATCGAGAATGTAGCGCTTCATCCTCAAAAGTTCTAAGAGCGGAGTTCGATGTCGAGTTCGAGGTCGTGCTACATGTTTCTGTACAGAGTTGGTACGCGCGCCAAATATGAGCTGGAAGTCTCGGTAATGATCGCTAAAGCGGCGCGTGTTTCGGAGGTTATCGCCAACTGTCTCGCATGAGGTTATTCAGGCCCCGTTTATCTGGGATATCAGGTCGGAGGCTAGTGGTTTGGATACCGTCGATATATATACAAAGGCTCAACTATCCGAATGAGGATCAGGAAGCCTTCCGAATGGCTAAAGAGCTAGTTGTCTTCTATCGCTAAGTCTCCACGGCGTCCCTTGTGATACCTGTTACCTTTGTAGAGTAGGTCTGGAGGCAGGAGTTTTACCTAGTGCAACGGAATCAAACATGAAGACTGCGGCCTTTCTTCTAAAATCATACGGATCAAGGATTGACTACTTCAGGTAACTGAATTGACACCGTGTGGGTGCGTGTACGATAGCCCCCGTAAAAGAGGCTATACCACGAGGCGGCCGTGTCTTCTTGCTCTTGGTGATGCAGCACAATGACCTCAAAATCGATGCCGTGCTACAGTCGATACTTTTGTTAGGCTCGTGATAAATAAGCGTTATTGAGAATATTACGGCTGTTCGTGCCGTCTTGGCGCCGATAATCGCCGGTAACTGGTAGCACGGCATGCTAGTCCCGCAACGGTTGCGAATCTCGAAAGTGATCAGTCAAATGCTAGAGACAGTGACTGTAATCTGAACATTCCAAAATCACGTTTTTCTGCGGCGACATCTTCTGCGGCGACATCTTCTCGGCGCAGCTTGGAAGAAGTCGAAGACATACGTGTTTAGGTAACGCACCTCAGTAAAACCAAGCTTGAGCGAGAGCAGCGGAGGATCGCGGGGCTCATCTTTGGCGTTGCGTGTCAGATCATAAAGCGATGGACTGTGCGTATGAAGAAGAAAATAGTCACAAAGGATATAACTGTATTCATCTTCAAAGGTCTGTAAAAACGGCATCAACAACTACATCAGCAGGACCTGATACCGTATTGTTTATCATATGCTACCTTGGGTAGTCTACCCCGCGAGAAGAGCTTCATCACCCGTTTCAAGTTAACTGATCATCTATCATTAGCTATGATATTTCGATAATAATGAAACTAAACGAGACAAAATTGGTCGTGTGTGCTTACTCTATACTATAAAACAATGGGTGAGTGCGAGCCGGCGCAATTCGGCGCAATTCGGACCACCGCAATCCGGAGCGCTTCAGCTGACATTTGATACATCCTACACTGACACATTATTAATTGCGATAATCATCTGAGAAACTCAGTAAACACAATCCGTTGAACATAAGAAAACCTCGACTATTATGACTCATCAGTTTTGTCACGAACAAATATTTTGTTGACTTCGAGCAACTTCTGCCGCGCAATTCAACCACCAAGTCATACTGCAGCACCATTCCATCCGTTGTCACAAAACCAAGCCAGACTTCGTAAGACATGGCAGTGGGACCGAAGACGCAAAGCGCCTTGGTTGGGGGTCACAAGGATGAGATCATCCTGTCCAATTCGGCCCCAATGCCGGAGGGACCTCTCCGAGACCACGAGATCGCCATCGCCGTCAAGGCCATTTCACTAAATCCAGTCGACACGAAGATGTTGGGAGACTACAACGTAGAGAACGCAGTGTTAGGTTGCGACTGTGCCGGCGAGGTGACAGCCGTTGGCGCAGTCGCAGCCAAGGAATGGGGCTTCCGTGTGGGAGACCGCGTCGTCGCCGTGGTCATCGGTATGAATTCTCTACGGCCGAGCATCGGGGCCTTTGCGGAGCACACTGCAAGCCCAGCCTGGGCAGCACAGCTCATCCCTGATGGCTGGAGTTATGCAGAGGCGGCGGGTGGTATTGGCGGTGTCGCCTGGCTAACGATTCCATGGGCGCTGTTCCACGCCATGGCACTGCCAGCTGGTCCTCTTCTCGAGCCTCTAAATAGCACATGGCAGCCACCGACGAGACTGCCGAAGGTCAATATCGTCACAGCACATACTGAGAATGCGACGAAAAGGATCGAGCATGTATTGGTTAGTGGCGGAGCCAGTTATACGGGCACCTGCGCCATCCAACTGCTCAAGCTGGCGGGTTTTACAGTGATTGCGACGTGCTCACAGAGCAGCTTCGACATGGTGCACGAATTCGGCGCCGACCACGTCTTCGACTACAACTCAGAGACAGCAGCAGCCGACATTCGTGAGCTGACGCGCAATTGTCTGCACTTCGCGATCGACTGCATCACGACGCCAGACACGACAAAGTTGTGCTACGCGGCCCTGGGGCGCAGCGGCGGTCGGTACGTTGCAATAGACCCCTATAGTGAAGCTGTTGTCTCAACGCGCGCGGTCGTTCATGACGACTGGGTCTTTGGTCTCGAGCCTCTCGGCGACGAGATCCCGTGGCCAGCACCGCACGGTCGCAAGCCGAACTCGGTCGCGCGAGATTTCCTTCATAAGTGGCACCCCACAATGAAGTCTCTTGTTGACCGCGGGCTCATCCGATTTCACCCCCAGATTATTCGAGGTGGTGGATTGGCTGGGGCGCTGAATGGGCTTGAGGATCTCCGGCAGAAGAAGGTCGCGGGGAAGAAGCTGATTTATACTCTATAATATGGAAGTTAATTGAGCCCGGGGCGGTCTTGTCGGTACTCTATCGCGTGGAATTCCGTCCGCCGATCTTTATAGAAATGGTTTACTCGCTTAGTTAGTTATTTTACATGCATTTTTATGTTTTCAGTTACATACTTAGGTTGATCATCTATAACAACCAGTCATGAAGCGTATCATTTGATCACGAGTACTCAGTAAACATCCTAAAGACATCCAGAAGACGACCGATACAAAGTCATGCGGCGCTGGATCATAACATAGGCCTGACCACGGCACTCTCACGGTCGAAGATCCCAATTTTCGTAAGTAGCATTATTGTCTGACATCATAAAAAAGGTCTCAATATCCTACAACTACTGTAAACTTCCAATGAGCTAACAAATAAAGTATTTAACTTTTTAAGATAAGCGCTACCCCAGAACCACGATGATCATTTCCCAGCTTCAACTCTTGGCGTTGAAGCAACAGAACTAGCGGCACCAGCCGCGATGTAACTGGAATCTAGCCCGCATAGAATAAACCTAACCCCAAGCGTGTTCATGGCCCAGTTCTGAATCTCGTAATTATTATAGATCCCGGCTAGGCCCATCGTCTTCCCGTGTCGCCGGCAAGCGCTACTAACTTTCTCCAACGCCGAGCGGTAAATTTGACTCTCGAACTCACCCGGCACACCCAGTTCAATCAACAGATCATTAGATCCAATCAGGAGAACATCGCTTCCATCCACCGCTGCGATTTCCTCGATATTGTCGATTGCATTCTGAGTCTCGATCATCAAGAAAACCGAAGATGCTGTCGCGTTGCTCTCCTCCGCGACACGCGTCACGGGTACCGACTGAAGCGAAAAAACCGGCAGTTGGCCGGTCATCGACCGGTGACCTACGGGAGGATATTTCGAAATGGACACAGCGGCCCTGGCGTCATCTACGGATCGATTAGACAAACGAGCTGCTACACTCATATCTTACAAGTTACAACATACCGGCTGAATGAATATGAGGGAATATCACGCCCATTGCCCCGCCATCGAGGACTCTCTGAACAAAGCCATCCCCGCACTGAAACGGAACTCGTACAAAGGGTGTGATACCCGCCAACAACGCCGCGCAGGACAGTTTGCTCGCGTCGTCAATTGACAGCGTCGAATGCTCTAGATCAATGAAAAGTGAATCGAATCCGGCATTCTTCGCAAGCTGAACGACTTGGGGATTCGTACTGAGCTTGATACCGAATGCCTAGATGAACATGTTCATTAGAATACTGCGACCGAAGGATTCGCCTCGTTTTGGTTCTGTCTCACTGAGAATATGCTCCGCACATACCTTACAGAGTTGATTGTCCGTGATCTTAGCGATCAGGTGATTGGTACAGGCCGTCATGTTAAACACAACACTGAGGTTTCGTTCTCAGTCCTTTTCGATGGCAGCTCTCTAGCCTGGGCAGTGAGTTCTTGAGCGAGCTAATATCCTTTGATGCTTCTTTGTCTTTAAAAGTGGACAGTGCGCCGAGGAAATTGACACATATTCCGAATATCCAGCTCGAGATGGGGGATATGTCGGCGCGTTATCGGAGTTCTTCGTAGTTTTCGTGCACGCCGACTCGGAGTATTGATAGAGGCGGCGGGCAATGCCCGACCTTCCTTTCAGGATGGTATCAGAAGAATATTGGAGGAGTTGATGATCGCCGTGCTGTTTATGTGCGTATGTGCGATGCCTGCTATTTGGTCACACGTGGCTTGGATGCCTTCCTTACTGTTGGGTGATTCTACGGAGAGGTATGGACAAGGAATAGTATATCGTAATCGTATATAGTTAATACTCCATGTACGAATAATGCGAGTAACGCCTAAATATAGACTTTTCTATTTGCAGCCCAATCTACTATCACGCCTTATCAGGGTCAGCATTAGAACATATACGGTGGCCTACTGTGACAGTAGGTCAAGAGCTTCATCTGGTCTGCGGAAGTCACAAGTAGCAGGTAATGTCTTTATTCAGAGAGGCTTCTCCGTTCGTATGTCGTTCATGGTTGTCTCAGAGAGACTGCCAATGCATATAATCCATGTCAAATATTCACATGCTCTAGTCATCGTATGCCGGAAAACTTTAAATTTAATGAGGTTCTAAGTGACTCAAAGACCCATTTTCTCTCGTAGAAGCTCTTTAACAGCTGTCGCCTTCTTCCCCAGGTCTACACCACTTCCCTCTTGCTGCCTGCTCGAGTTACTAAGAAGCAAAGTGACAGCCATGTTACGGGCCACCAGAGCCTCCCCTCCCACGTGAGCTTCGATCTCACGCAGCACATCTAGAACCATGCAGACGGCTGTGTGGATCTGTTGCATGCCAAGGGCTGCTTGTGCACATGGGAGGTCACCTAAGCGAAATGCGGGAGATGGCCCAATAGCACCAATTCTACTGACCGAGCTGATCAGGCTGGATGTGACACCCAGCGTGGGCTTCTGACTCGCCGGCATGCGGTATAGATATCCCTCGAAGTGCTCTAGCATGACACTGTAGATGTTTATTAACCACATGTAGCCGCACATGACGAGGAGGATCGACGGCGTGTCCCCTGTTCTGCTGCTTACGTTGTCGTCAGGGGTCTTGGTATTGTTGTCATCTTCCCGCACCGCGTCCGTGAAAGCGAACTTGCCAAGAATTGGGCCTGCTACAGCACTGAATTGCTGTGACAATTCGAAAATAGCGCCTATAGGATAGTCGTTGAGGCCACGTTCTGTGTCCGCGTCTCCCCATGGACCCTCCTCCAGATTCCGCAGTTGGTGTTGTATCTGTGCCACCAGCATAGTTAAGTTGTAGGTGCCAATAATGTCGCTAGTGGCCGTAGTATCCATCGACCAACTTTCTGGATTGACGAGGTCCGTCACCCGTGATGATTTTGTGACGCTAAAAAGTTCGGCCTCAGTCTTGTTGTTATGGAACTGAGACCAGTCGCAGATTGAATCGAAGCTCGCCAGATTAGCGGCGTCAAAGCTCGATGCGAGCGGTGCGAAATTATCGCAAAATGGCTGATCGTCACATGAACAGAGCTCCAGATCCAACGCTATCTCTAGCGGATCAGGAGAGGTTATTGACGAGGTGGGAGTAGTTGATGACGCCGTCGCCGGGAGCACCGCGGGATGCTGCTCAGACGTAGGTTGTGTTAGTGCAGGTAAAGGGTGAGGCGCGCTAAGGTTGGTATGAGCATCTGTTGTGGGTGATGTCTGGGCAGCTGGATGTCCATGTCGTCTACTCGCACGCCGTGACGACGTCCGCCGGCCGAAGACACACGGTATTTTGGCGCGTGTACATCTCTGGCACGCCCCCGACCCCTCGGGGACGGAACACTTTAGCTTCTGGGCACGACATCGATCGCACGAAAGCCTGAGGGAAAGGGCTGCGCGGCCCGGGGAGTTAGCGTCGCCAAGGGACGACATCTGGGGCCCCGGAGAGTTTCACGTGCGTTTAGATGAGGATGTCTCTCAGAAGAGCGTTGATAGGATTCGCCCAGAGACGGATGGCCAAGAGATTAATGAAAATTAAAGTAGCCAAGACTCCGACGATCTCGGCATGATCTCTGGGCATTTAGGTTTCCGCCATTGTTATATACCGGTGGGTACGTGTATGTTCGAGTAGTAAACGTTCTTGTTGTTTGTAGCCGGCCGCCACCAACATGCATTTACTCCGTCCACAATGGGACCACGAGCGATTTATAATTTCATAGCTTTAGTGCTGCGTTCAAACAACGCCCACCCCCGAAAGCGGCACAGTCAGGTTCATTTCCAAGTTGCCCAGGGGTGGTCAACGAGCGTAGGACCTACATACTCGTTAGTCGCGTGAGAGACAGGCCACTGGCGGGAGCAGAGAGTTGATAAAAATATAGAGGGGTCAAAATGAACACTAATATTCCCAGGTAGTATGATCACCACGCTGTCGTAACAACTCAGGGGGGTGGAACTAGTCTGAGTACTTACCCAAGCCTCTCATAACATGCATTTCTCATTCTCTCGCAGAATGTGTCCGTTTTGATTCCACGAAATACGGAGAATCATGAAGTTTAAGTTATAGCGGCTCACGCTGCGAAATCTGCGTCAATCTCATTCCGACTTCAACTAGTACCTCGATTACCACGCCGCAAAAGGGTAGCAGTGAGAAAGTGAATCACTCTGATTCACGTAATCGGCTAAATACTTGGCACTAATCCTCCTTTCTGGCTTCCACACAGACGACTCACGAGAACAACAGTCTAAGAGATTCTTTCGCCCTTGTTTTCCTTGTTTTCCTTGCTGTCCCTGTCTGTCCCTGTCTGGGCAAGAAGGATTGCATTCTACAGCAGATCTTCGACGTCCACCCCGCTGCCCACGTGCAGACTCGCTAATTATAGCATACTACCGACCCACACGTGCTTATTTGGTACCCCGGGGTTAGATTTCGCGAAGATGCGAACTATCGTCTATTAAGTAAGTGCTAAGTTCCGCACCGACAGTGGTCTGCACTGTGTGGGACTATCGCAGCATAACGCCATATTGAATCCTACCAAGTTAGTGTACTACCTACGTGTAGCCTGTAAGTAGGTAGAATTCGTCGACGTGAAGTGAGTAGTAAGGATGCTTCTATATAGGCTACTTAATAAGCCACTAACCGAGAAAACATGTTTAAGTTGAACCGCTAAGTGTACTTAGTTGTCTTGGCACTTTAATATTGATCCATCACACAAAATCCTGCGCGGACTCTTATATATGCTCATGAGACTGCTATATGTATATGAAACTATACATAACCACTAGCCTGTAGGCCTGATCCATTTATACAGCGTGAAATTGACTAGCGTACTGAAGGTCGCAACTGTCGTACGTATCGTAAGCTAGGTCTCGGTGATCTTGCTAAATATGAGGCTGTTTAGCTCTTGCTAATACGAGACGCATGGGCGGACGTCCAAAGCAATACCAACAATATGCGTCGCGTGGGGTATGCATAACAGTCTCCGATAGACTCATGGGGGCGTCAAGGAGGATTTGAATGACTATACGGGCCCAGCTTCCTAGAAATATTACTCCAACTTTGAGCACGCTTTCAAGCTCTATCTCAGGGCATATAATACCTAGTTAACTGTTGAGCTAGCTATATAGCTAATCATGAAGCTTCGAGGGTTCAGCTAGCTAGCCTGTATGACACTGAGTCAGTCAGTCGGACGATACAAGTCATAGCAATATGAGTACGACCAATCGGCCAGCCGGGTAGTCAATATTAGTCGATCAAAATCATTTTAAAAGGTATAGAGACTGACCACTCCGCACAATGAACTAACCAGCTGATTGATTGACTGGCTGACTGATTGACTAATTGACTGAATATTTAAAGGACGAATGAACTGACTACTACATGTCAACTAACCGTCACCTGTTGGTGGCTTTTATCGTGGCTTGCTAGGGGTCAAGATGTGAGGTGCTTTTACCAAATGCCAACGTTCGGTTCGTATGCCTGCCTGTAGACTTTGATACCAATATCACGGAAAAGCTCCAATTATCTTTATTTGTTCCATTTATCCGTATCAATGACAATACGTAAGCGGATATTGCCAGCTTTACCAGGAGGATGTTGACCCCAGTCAAAAAAGTAAAAAAATAAGCTTACCTAGTTTGTCGGTACGCTCCGTCTACACTAGAATTATTACCCCTGCGAATTTTAACCCACTACATAATGTGGAATCTGCATGGTACCAATACTTGGGTCATGGTATACAGTCGGTAGAAAGAGAAGCGAGTTACACTTGCGCGGGATATTGTAATACCGGTACTCCGTATTATCACGGTGTTTATTTAATACTACAGGTATCTTCCTAATACCACCATTCCTCATAAGGTGAGATTGCGTTATAGTCACGCGCGTCGTTATGACGATTAAAGAAAATCTATATTTAATTATACATGTAGAGTTTTCATGTCTCGTCAATGAAACAAGACTAGCCTTAGCCGTCTAAACAGGCTATTAGATTTTAACAGGAAATCTCTCGCGCAGTGCTTGCCCTTTCCAGTAGAAAAGGAATGGCACAGGGATGAAGGCAGTGGTGATAAAGCCCAAAACACTATTACCCCAGCCTAGACCTAAATTGGCGTAGAGACGCGGCGCCGCTAGCGGCAGAAAAGCACCAGCGAGGTTCCTCAACAACGTGACGGCAGCAAGCGCTGACGCTCCCGCTTGCGGACCAAAGATATCGACAATGTAAGACTGTGAAGCTGCATTGACAAGGACCGCTCCCGGGCCGCCGATGGCGGTGCCGATAATGGGCACGATCCAATGCACCTGATACTTGACAGTCCAACCGTAGATGAAAAGCGCAATGGGGAAGAGCGGAGAAGCGAATATCATCAAGATCATGCGCCGCTCGGAGCGGTACACCCCATCTTTATCACGCGCGATCCTGTCGGAGAACTTGGCGAAAACGAAAATGCCGACGGCGCAGCCTACACCGACACCAATGTAGGCCAGGCCTGACACTGAGACGCTGAAATTGTAGGCCTCCTCGAAAACTGTCGGGAAGGTAGCGAAGAGCAACATAGTCACGCCGAAGTTGAATGCAATGTAGAGTGACAGGAGGAAGACGATGGGAGACGTGAATTGGAACGTGATAGGGCGTGCGAGCGCATGGGCCAGGAGCTTCGAGATCGGGATTTGTCTGTCGCCAGCGGCACGCAGTTTCGGATTACCAGTTTCCTTACGGAGGCGCGCCGCTTTCGCCTTGAGGAGGGTGACATGGTCGGTTTCCGTCATGACGAAGAAGGATATAGCGGTAACCACAACAGCCTAGTTGGAGATATTATGTGAGTATATGCATTGAGTAAGGCGTTAGAATGCGCAAGGTAATGACGATGAGGCTCACCAAGATCAAGACGAGATAAAAGCACCATCGCCAACCCAAGTTCTCGGTGAGTACACCTCCGATTATAGGGCCTATAACCTGAAGCACATGTTAGAAGCCTGCTTCCTAGTCAGGGGTAAGAGAGAAACTCACGGGGCCGAAAATGGGTCCGGACGTGAAGAGCGCCATAGCCAGACCCCGTTCCTCCTTGACCAGGAGATCGGCAATTGTGCCGCCGCCGGTGGAGAGGTAGGATGAGGCAGAGATTCCGGTGAAAAACCGGAAGACGAGAAACTCGGCGACGTTCGTGCAGCGCGAGCACCCCACGGTCCAACCAATGTAGGCGATGGCACTGGCACGGTAGACAGGCTGGCGGCCGAAGACCTCGGACAACGGCGGGATAAACAGCTGTCCCAACGCGAAACCGAGTGAAGCAATAGTGATGGTCAAGACCTCGACGGTGCTATTGTTGAACTTAAATTCGCGCTCCAGTGACGGGGCGGCGGGCGCGAATAGTGTAGTTGCCAGCATCACGTACAGCACCGACAACGCAACGAGCACCACGTTGGTTAACTTGCGCGCCTTAGACCAGTTTCGCGGGTTCGCCGGGTCATCGGGCCCGTCCCAATCTACAATGTCTGGATCCTTAGGGGCGGCGAGGACGCCACCCTTTTCCGCATCGCCATTACCCCTATCCTTGCGGAGACTGTCGACAGAACCCGTGCTCTCCTTGTGCTCTCCGGCCGACTCATTTTCCATCGACGCTTGATCGAAAGTCAGTTGGCCGTTGGCCTCCCTTTGCTCGCCGTCTTGAGCGAATGGCTTAGTATGTAACATCTTCGTTGCTTGCCGTGTGCTCGAGTGTCATGTAAGAGGCTGTGACGAGAGGATAGAGAGGTGAAGTAGGTTGAAGAGAGAAGTGCCAAGCGTTCGCATTTTATGGCTAAGTGAAGATCGATTCCTTTCGGGTTGGGTGGAAAAGTGACGTCCTACACTCGGCATGAGATTATTGCCCCGTGTCTGCTCCGTTCGGGAGCCATTATAACGGCAACGGGAGCATCTTCGGGGCTAAATGACGATGCCCACTATTCTTCTTTCTCCTCAACCGCTGAAATAGATGGCCTTTGCCTTTAACATGACTGTCTCGGCATTGTTTCGCCGTTGCTTTTACTTACACCCACCGATCTGGGAAATAATTACATACCTACCTGCCTATCGACTGGTGTTTGATCAATCTGTCGTACAGTATGTTATTGATTACATCCGCCTCTACCTCCTCACACTGTCTACTGGAGTGGTTTCGGCTGTTACCAGTAATAGTTACAACTGTTGGCCTTTTCATGCATGTCAACTGTTCCTTTACATACCTAGCCATGTCTAACTCGGTACTAGCACTTGAAAGGTCGAAAAGAGGCGCAATGCATATAACCAGATCTAACCATAACCAGATGAGCTCGATCGGCTGTTATTTGCATAGCGGGCGCTATCCCGAGCCCCGCTATTCCACTTCCCTACCTCCCCTACAGTAGTCGCGGTGGCGTAGCGGCCCCTGTCGACCGCCGTTAATTGCGCCGTCGTTTGCTCCGTCGATTGCGCCGTCATTCTCTCCGTTGCTCACTTCGCTCTGGATCTTCCCGTCACTTGCCCCGAGCCTAGTCCAAGCCCTATCCATTTTAGCTCCGTTGGCAACCCCTGATGAATTGAAGTAGCAAGCTTTTCCCTTTTGTCCCGCCCAGCTCTTTACCTCAACTGAGCCGTCTCAGCACGTCTCTTCCACCTGGCTGCTGACTCCTCCTTGAATGGATCAGCCGTCAGCTCCTAGCCCAACCGGCACGTCAGAGCCAGCTAAGCCTGGGGCTGCTGTAGAGAATCTTCGAGACCGTCGGCGAGAGAAGCCTTTGCTTTCCTGCACCTTCTGTCGGAGTCGAAAGTACACAGTTTCTTCACTCACCCCTGTCTCTGCCATGCATGGGTTCTGACAACTGACAGGGTACGATGCAATCGCCAACTTCCCTGTAAAACATGTCTTGACAGAGGCATCGGTCTGTCTTGTACGTACCGGTCTGCCGGGTCACGGCAAAGCAATATCAGTGTAGGCGACCGCATCCAGCAGCTCGAAAGTCTCGTGCGGTCTCTTGTCGCGTCGCCACAGCAACAGACGCAACACGCTCCGCCCGGCCCCTTTCCAGACTCTTCGCCGTACCAGGGCGCCGCCTTTTCCGCCTTGGATGACTTGGCACCCGCATCTGCTCCGGACCATGCCCACTCGCCTGCGGCTGCGGGGACTATGCGCCGCTTTTCAAACGGAGCTAACTATGTTAGCAGCGTGCACTGGGCCGCGGTCTTAGACAGTATTTCTGAGCTGAAGGATCACTACGAAGAGGAAGAAGAAGCTAGGATGCTAGTCTTCAGCGACTACACTATACGCCAGAACCCCGGCCCTCGCCTACTGTATGAACCTGTTCAGGCCACCCAAGCTGATATCCTTGCTTTGGTTCCGCCTCGGCCTGTTGTAGATCGCCTGGTTGCACGGTACTTTAATGCACAAGGCGTCGTGCCAGATACATTGCACACTGGCCAATTTCTTAAAGAGGTGAGCTGATGCGAGCATCCACGCACTCAAGTGCCAAGCCCAGAGCCTGGTCAGATTAAAAGTCAAAAACGCACGAGTCCACGTCGTGTCATCTCTCATTCTGATTCATGCACTGACTCATATCTTGGCAGTATGATACCTTTTGGCTAGATCCTTCAGCCGCGTCGCTTATTTGGGTTGGTCTTTTGTTCAGTGTCATGTGTCTATCAACACTGTACCAACTTTCGATTGAGGAACCGTCAGATCCAGAAACTTTACTACGAGTCGACACGTTTCGGGAACAGACCGTGAACTGTCTCATTCTAGGTCAGTACACGAGGGGTAAGGACTATACTCTAGAAACTATGATAAACTACCTCACATGTGAGATGTTTCTGACTCAGGACGCCGAAAGCGGTCTGTGGCTTGTGCAAGGCATGATTGTTCAGCTTGCCCTGAGTCTGGGTTACCACAGAGACGCCAAGAACTTCCCCAACCTTTCACCGTTTGTCGGCGAGATGCGGAGGCGAGTGTGGGCTTCTATTGTGCAAATAGACCTCCGCCTCTCGGGCCAGATGGCACTGCCGCGCCTCCTTAAGCTGCAGCAGTATGATACGGCAGAGCCTTGCAACCTTTTGGACTCCGATTTCGACGAGAACACTGTCCAGCTGCCTCCATCCCGCCCAGAAACTGAAGTCACACCTGTCCTTTATAGCTTAGCGAAAGGCAGGATAGACAAGATGAATGGGCTGATAAGCGACTTGATCAACAACACCAATGAACCTCGATACTCAGAGATACTAGAACTAGACCGGAAGTTGCAAGCCGCTGAGGCTTCTCTGCCGCCAACATTCCGGTGGCAGCCATTGCACCAGTCATTCATGGTTCAGCCGCAAATCGTTATGCACCGTGTTTTGCTTCAGCTTGCTATACAAAGACTTGTTGTCTGGATTCATCGAAAGTATCTAGCGCCGCCTTACACCGACGCATGTTACAGATACTCTCAGAACGCATGTGTACAGGCTGCCGTAAAAATTGTAGAGTTTCAGCAGATCATAGATGATGAGACGCAACAAGACGGCCTAATGTATCCCGTGCGGTGGATGTTCAAGACATCCCGCCTGCAGGCCGTCTTCTTGCTTGGTATAAGTATTCTCTGCTACTACTTAGAGCTTATCAAGACCTGCCCTGAGCTCTCCCTGCACCCTGATAAAGATGCTAGCATTCACCTCCTGCTTCGAAACACATATCCTCTCTGGGTGCGGCTGAGTACCGTCTCCCAAGGGGCGCGGCGGGCGGTCGAGCATTTGAGAGTTCAGTTGGGCCTACGAGACAATCAAGATGGCGACATTACTCTCGCGACAACGCCGGAAAATGCGTTTCAAGCGACTGTGACCTCACAAAGTAACACGACGTTTCTGGAAGCATTCAATCTCGGTCTTTCCGAAGGTAAATAACATCCCGTCGGCGAAGACTGAACAGTAGCAGCTTTCGCACAGTCTTTATATTGTCTCTCTCAGAAAACTGTTTTTTTTTTTTTTTCAAGTTGCGAGATTTTCGATTAGCTAATACAGAGATTTACAGACTATCTCGGCACTTTTCCAACTACAATTGATTTCGGCGTAGAGATGCTAGGTGCAAACACGCCTATATAGTTCCACTTCGACGAACAGGACGTCGCTCCAAATTTGTGCCTAAAATGTTCTTATCACGCACATTCCCAATATTTGTAATTGAAACTTTCGAGTCTAAGTCAGTGTCATGCTATACTAGTGTAAGAATAGGATAGAAAACCTGTTGTTATGTACTTAGAGAAGCATCGGACTGTATACATGATGTAAAACATGTGGTTTTGGCAGCACAGGGCCGACTTACACATGGCTCACTTCATCGGCACCGGTGAAGACTGGAATCTAATCGACGGAGAAGTCTCAAAAGATCGGATGATTGGAATATAAACTTAAGAAGTCGCGAAGTAACCGCCACCGATTCTACCGAACTTCGCTGAAGGTCGGTGTTCTTCGGCTATTCGGAGGGGGGATTACAGGTACTGAAAAACCGAGATGGCTAACAGAGACTGGGTGAATAGGTCGAATCACGCTATATTCCGATAATCGCGACTTTGACGGAGTGGTCCCGAAATATTCAAGACGTTGAGTTCTATTTTTGGAACTAACAGTTGCCGCGTTACGGAGAATATTCAGTGAGGCTATCAGCTGAAAGTTCTTCGATGTTTATAGATCCCTTGGCATCCCTTCCAGAAGGTGATGTTCATGATCTCGACTAAGGCGACTTGACAGTACATGAATGTTCTGGTATACCCAGATTCTTACCTTCACATTGAAACCTTTCGAAGGAGGATGACTTTTTAGTTGTAGCGTTGCAGACTCAACTCTACCATTCGCGCTCCCAACTACCTTTTTCCCAGTGACTTCTCAGACCAGATCACTTTGACAACATTCCCTTCTAGCATCCCATTCTTGCAGTTACTGTCATTACCGCCAGTGTTACATATATTACTATTATACATTTTCCCATTCCCGTGTACCAATCATGGCGTCGTTAGGAAGTGAGCCCATCGCCGTCATCGGCATGGCATGTCGATTTCCCGGAGGTGCTGACTCTCCCTCCAAACTATGGGAACTTACTCAATCGCCACCAAACCTCTCTAAACGCATACCGGCTGACCGCTTCGACGTGACCGGGTTCTCCCATCAGAACGGGTCGCATCATGGAGCCTCAGATGCTTCGCATGCATACTTCATCGAGGAAGACGTGCACAAATTCGACAACTCATTCTTCAATATCCAGCCGGCGGAAGCCGAGGCCATTGATCCCCAACAACGATTGGTCATGGAGACCGTGTATGACTCGCTGTATGTGACTCCGTGTCTCTTTCTTCGTGATGAACTTAGCCCTTGCTGATATTATCATTAGGTGCGACGGTGGCCAAACAATAGAGGGCCTTCGTGGATCGAACACGGCTGTATACGTGGGTATGATGTGCGACGATTGGAATCAACTTTCAAATCGTGACTGGGACATCAAACCCACGTACGGCGCCACGGGTGAGAGTCGAGCTATCATCTCAAATCGTGTCTCTTACTTTTTTGACTGGCACGGACCGAGTATGACCATCGATACGGCTTGCTCCTCCTCGCTCGTGGCCGTCCACCAGGCGGTAACAGCGCTCAGGAATGGCGAATGCCCGGTCGCCATCGCTGCCGGGGCAAATCTTATCTTGGCTCCTGGTGAGTTCTCCTGTTTCTGAGTTTAACCGAAGATGTTCCCGAAGATGTCACGAACGAAAGACAGTCTTTTGGAAAAAATATCGCTAATGTGCCGTTAGGTATGTTCATTGCTGAGAGTAACCTACACATGTTATCTCCCACGGGTAGCAGTAAGATGTGGGACCAAGCTGCGGACGGGTACGCGCGAGGAGAAGGCATAGCCTCAGTCGTCCTCAAAACTCTCAGTGCGGCGCTTCGTGATGGCGATAATATTGACTGCATAATACGTGGCACGGGTGGTAGGTGCTTCCTTGCTAAACCTCTTTCACACTGTATTGACTCGTGGTGTGATTTGTTACGATTCTATGCTAACCTGATCAATGCAGTGAACCAAGATGGCAAGACAGCCGGTTTGACGATGCCCAGTAACATCGCACAGGCACAGCTCATCCGCGATACATATGAGCGTGCCGGCTTGGATATAAATGACCCTAAAGACCGCCCTCAGTTTTTCCATGCCCACGGAACTGGTACGTTCCTAAATGATTGTTAATGGAGTATCGAATGCTGACTCCAGGTATACAGGTACTCAGGCTGGTGATCCCCAAGAGGCGCAGGCTATCTCGACTGCATTTTTCGGGAGAAACAAGATTGATGAGAAACTCCTTGTTGGCTCCATAAAGACTGTGATCGGGTAGGTTTCGACTTATAATGATTCTCGGAAATCAACATTGTTCGATATTTATGCTGACTCAATTTGCGTTATAGACACACAGAGGGTGCCGCGGGGCTGGCAAGTCTAATAGGTTCAGCCATGGCCATGAAGCATGGAATGATCCCGCCTAATCTTCACTTCAATAAGCTAAGTGCTCGAGTCGCTCCTTTCTACACTCATTTGAAAATTCCTACCAAGGCCACGACGTGGCCAGCTCCGCTACCTGGACAACCACGCCGGGTCAGTGTCAATAGTTTTGGTAAGGTTATTTACTCCGAAGTGAAGATACTATGGTGGCTAACGCGTCATTGAAGGCTTTGGTGGCACCAACTCACATGCGATTCTGGAATCGTATGAACAAGCTGCAGTACCGAAGAACCAGAACAGGACGAGCGCCATGCGCCTATTCAGTCCGCTGACAGTCTCAGCCGCGTCGACATCGACACTCCGGGCTTCTCTCGAAGATTTGAGAAACTTCCTCGAGACGGAGACAGACACCAATCTCCATGACCTGGCTTACACGCTACAGGCACGGAGATCGACTCTGGCCTTCCGCAAGCCCATCATTGCAGGCGATGCTGAAGAAGCAATTAAAGTAATCGATAATCTCCTTACTACTGATAATGACAGCCTGAAAACTCGCTATTCTGATGTCGCCGGCCGCAATATCTTGGGAGTTTTCACCGGTCAAGGCGCCCAGTGGGCGCGGATGGGCGCCCGGCTTGTAGAGCAGTCCCCGTTTGCTTCCCAACGAATTGCTGAACTTCAACGAGCCCTTGGCACGCTTCCCGATGGCGACCGTCCTCAGTGGACACTCATGTCGCAAATCATGGCCGATAAGAACACCAGCCGTGTCGCAGAAGCTGCCATCTCGCAACCACTCTGTACAGCAGTCCAAATTGTGCTAGTCGATTTGCTTCGCGCGGCGAATATTCACTTCAAGGCTGTAGTAGGGCACTCGTCTGGAGAGATTGCCGCTGCTTATGCGGCTGGTTTCTTGTCAGCCACCATGGCAATTCGAGTGGCATACTACCGTGGCATGGGTGCGCAACTGGCCGGAGGTCGAGGACCGGGTTCTATGGTAGCGGTCGGGACGTCGTTTGAAGATGCCCGAGAGTTTTGTGAGCTCGACGATTTCGAGGGACGAATCCAGGTAGCAGCGCGGAACTCGTCTTCCAGTGTCACTCTTTCCGGCGACCAAGACGCCGTGATGGAAGCGGTTGCCATTTTCCAAGACGAGGGAAAATTCGCTCGCCAATTACGAGTCGACACCGCTTATCATTCTCGTCACATGGACCCGTGTGCAGCACCCTATCTCGCCGTATTGGCGAAAGTCGGGTATGCTGCCAACGAGGGAAACGGAACCATATGGTACTCGAGTGTCGGCCAAGGTGGCCGCATCATGACCCAGAAAGACGTCAATAATGCTCAGTACTGGGTTGATAACATGGCTGGTTGTGTTTTATTCGAGCCAGCCGTATCACAGGCTGTCGCCAACTCAGGACCCTTCGACATGGTCATCGAGTGTGGACCGCATCCGGCTTTGAAAGGTCCCGCGCTCGATACCCTTGAGCAAGCTACTGGACAACAGACACCCTACACTGGCTTGTTAGCACGCAACAAAGACGATGTAGCAGAGCTAGCATCAGCTCTCGGCTATGTTTGGACGCAGTTGGGCTCTTCTTCGGTCGACTTCCCGAGCTTCGAGAAGCTCATCTCGGGCGGAGAAGAACGGAAACTGAACCAGCTCGTGCTTCCGACATACCCCTTTGATCACTCGCGATCTTTCAATTCTCTCACGCGATTTTCAGGAAGCCACAGGAATGTACACGCGCCCCCAAACCCGATCTTGGGGCGGCGACTTGTCGAGACAGAGACGTCTGACGAGATCGCATGGCGTAATGTTCTTCGACCTAGTGAGATCAAGTGGCTTTCGGGTCACGGCTTGCAGGGGCAGAGCGTATTCCCTGCTATGGGCTTTGTCTCTCTGTCCGTGGAAGCCATTGCTGTCGCGGCTGGTAATCGTGAGATAGGCTTGATCACCCTTAAAGATGCTAGCATTAGTCGCGCCCTTGCATTCACAGATGAAAATGCCGGGATGGAGACAAAGGTCACATTGCGTATAACTCATTCCACTGATGATGAGCTGTCAGCCCACATCACCTGCCATTCCGGCCTCCCCTATGATACCGCAGCCCCTCTTGCTCTCAACTTCAGCGCTACAATTTCAGCTGCTTTGCACACACCAGAATGCAACACGCTACCTTCTTCGCGCGTGGATGAGATCAACTTGGTACAGGCTGAGCCCGAGCGTCTGTACTCACAACTTGCCGAACTAGGTTACAATTATAATCCTCCATTTACAGGTATACGGTCCATCCGACGCAAGATGTCTTGGGCCGTCGGCGAAATTGAGGACGAAGCAATCGGAAACTGGGAGGACAAGCTTCGCGCTCATCCCGGCTGGCTCGACTCGGTCATCCAGACTGCCCTGGCTGCATACAACCACCCACACGACAATCGAATGTTCACGCTCTGTGTCCCAACTTCGATCCGCTCTCTCACCATCAACCCATTCTTTTTCAGTGCGGATGGTTTCTCGGATCGAGGTCTACAGTACCAGACTTCCACCCTCCCGGCGCCAATGGGCCAGATGAAAAGCGATATTGACGTCTACGTGGGAGATTTTGAATACCCCTTTGTTCAATTCGAGACAGTCACAATGCAGCCCTTTGCGGCTCCTACGCCACGTGATGATGCCGTTATTTATACACGCTTGAGCTGGCGCCTAGCCGCTCCTGATGCGACGGTAGCTATGCATGACACCGGAGTGGAGGAAAAACCTATCGTTCAGTCAGAGGTATCTGCAGTCCTATCCGCAGCGGAGCGTGTGGGTTTCTTTTATTTACGCCGGTTATACGAGACCGTTACATTAGCCCAGAAGGCTCAAGCCTCTCCTCATCACCAGAGCCTGCTGGATTTAGCTGCTCGCGCCCTTGGAATAGTATCACGAGGAGATCATGCCTATGTCCCGCAACAGGCATTGAAAGATACGCCGTCTTTCATCCGCTCCCTCGTCACCAAGTATCATAACGACGACTTCATACAGCTGCTGGAGACGACAGGCGAGGGCTTACTCAACGAGATTCACGGTAATTCTAGCGTTGCCGAGCACTCGAATACCGCCGAGCAGTACAATAAGTTTTACAGACAGCTGGCTGCGCAAAACGGCCCTGGTACATGGTTCGCTCGTATAGTCGCTCAGGTAGCCTATCGCTTCCCCCGTATGAATATCCTCGAGGTGGGCGGCAGCACAGGTGCTGCTCTAACGGCCACGGTGCTTTCTACTTTTGGCGATGCATTTTCTACGTATACCTATACAGAACGCTCAGATGAGTCATTCCAAGACGCCCGCAAGAATTTCCAGCAGTTTGGCGAACGCGTGTCATTCACAACACTCGATACGAGCCAACCAGCGACAGAACAGGGATTCCAAGAAGCCTCTTTTGATACTATTCTAGTTTCAGCTGCTCTTCACGCCGTTACCGATATGGAAGACGCAATCTCCAATCTCCGGAAGCTTCTGCGACCGGCTGGTTATTTGGTCATCCTAGAGATCAGCAATAATGAGTCCCTGGGACTTAGCACGCTGATGGGCGGCAGTCCAGAGTGGTGGGCTGGTGTAGAAGCAGCTGACACGAATCGAAGCAATGGGCCATCGTTGTCATTGGAACAGTGGGATACGCTAACACGCCGCCACGGTTTCGGAGGTATCGACTCTCATACGCCCGTCGATAGCCTTCATTTATTCTCAGTTTTCGTTACTCAAGCTGTGGATAATCGTGTGACTAGCCTCCGCTCTCCCCTCTCTGTACTCAACTCAAAATTGAGCGCCGATGACTTGGTCATTGTTGGTGGACGAACTACAGAAGTAGCCAAATTGGCCGAGGTCACGGCTAATATTCTGGCGCCGCGGTATACAAACATTATTCAGCTGAAATCCCTTGAAGAGCTTAACACCCTTGGCATCAAACCCAGAAGCTCGGTGATATCACTGACCGAGCTGGACGAGCAATTCCTCGAAGTTCGCACAGCCTCTAAGATCGAAGCTCTCAAGAATCTCTGGAGAAATGGCGGAAGCATCCTCTGGGTCTCTTGTAATGCTCGGACAGAAAATCCTTACTCGTCTATGATCCTCGGTGCGGCCCGCGTGGTACGCTCTGAACACCCTGCCGTTAACTTGCAGATTCTTGATTTCGACGATGCCGCGAGAGCATCGCCGGACACTGTGGCAGAAACTCTCGTGCGCCTCGAGCTAGGTGGACAATACAAGAAAGAGGAAGGCAATAACCTCCTGTGGCATGTCGAGCCTGAGCTCTACCACGTCAATGGACAAATACAAATCCCTCGGTTGCTCGCCGAGACAAAGGCAAACGATAGGTACAACACCTATCGCCGGGCTGTATATGACAGCTTTGATCCTTGCGAGGTGGAATTGGTCCTAGAGCCTGCCGCCGATAACAGCACATTTGAACTGGCTACCATACCAGAGCTGCGCGTGCAAGCACAGCCCTCAAACTATGGGGCATTTTATACTCTTCAGATTCAACGGTCTCTGCTGTCGGCGATCAAGGTCGGGAATGCAGGGAGCTTCCACTTGATTGTAGGCGAGGACGTATCAACAGGAGAGCAAATTGTCGGTCTCTCTGACACAGCTGTCGAGTCTCGATTACGTGTGCCAGCCGTGTGGACAACTCGTCTACCAGCAGGCAATAGCCACGAAGACATCGACGCGATTCTTGCCGCTGCTGGAACGCATCTACTAGCACAAACGATAATTGCTGAGGCACCACAATTCGGCACCATGCTTATACACGAAGCTGACGAACTTCTCCGGGACATGGTGGCAATGGAGGCGGCACAGAGGGGCTTGCGTGTCGTTTTCACAACAGGAATCAAGAACGATAAGAGTGGTCGGTCGCAAGCTATTTTCATACATGAGAAGCTCTCTGTGCGTCAAGCAGGCGAAATCTTGCCACGCGACATATCCTATCTGGTTGACCTGTCACTGCAACCCTCTTCGGCTAGTTTCCGTCTGATAAGTCGTTGTGTTCCATCACGCAGTGTCCCCATGCAGGCTGTGCTGGCCGACTTCCTTTCGACCCAAGCGGGAGTATCGGCTCGCCGTAGCTCTTGTGAGGTCGGATCTATCGGTTCAACGCTTAGAGCGGCGTGGCTTGCCGGGGTCAATCGAACACGGGTCGCTTCGTCATCGACGATCCAAGACTCGGTCACTATGCTCTCACTCGGAGATTTAGCGGGTGTTTCAGCATTGAACTCCAAGTTAAGCGTCGTGAACTGGAAGGGATCCTCCCCCGTGCAAGCCGCTGTGCGACCTGTCGACCACGGAACCATTTTCCGCGCTGATGGTTCATACCTCCTGGCCGGTCTCAGTGGCGAACTGGGTCAGTCACTCTGTAAGTGGATGGTAGCCCACGGTGCGCGTCATATTGTCCTCACCAGTCGGCGACCCAAGGTAAGCCAGCAATTCATCGATTTGTGTGCCGCTGAGGGAGCTACGATCACTGCGATCGCGATGGACGTGACGAGTCGCAAGTCGGTGCGCACAGCATGTGATGCGGTCAACGCAAAGCTGCCATCCATCATTGGCGTTGTCAACGGCGCTATGCTTATGGAAGATGCACTATTTGACGACATGACTTTCGAATCGCTGGAACGGACATGCCCTCCCAAGATAGAGGGTTCTGTTATCCTTGACGAGTTCTTTTATGATACGCCGCTGGACTTTTTCATCATGTTCACCTCGATGGCCAACGTTGTTGGTAACACTGGCCAGTCTGCTTATGTCATGCAAAACCAATTCATGACAGCGCTGGCAGCGCAAAGACGTGATGTGCGGGGTGTCGCTGGCTCTGCCTGCGCCATCAGTTCGGTGCTGGGCCTGGGCTTCTTCGAGCATGCCGGCCACCTTGATAAAGACCATTTCAAAAAGACCGGCTACCGTAATGTCTCGGAACAGGACTTCCACGAGCTTTTTGCTGAGGCGATGATTGCGGGAAGGCCCGGTGCTAAAGGTAGCTCTGAGGTGGTCACTGGCGTCTCTCCATTCCGTGATGGCCTTGTGTTGCTCGCCAACCCCAGCTTCGGTCATTTGCTCATACACGATGCTGTCTCAGCAGGCACCTCGAGCACCGGATCCAATGAACGACCCCGAGCTCTCGTCGCTGCGGCGAAATCTACCGAGGAGGCTCGGGCTATCATTCTCCATGCTGCGGTGGAAAGATTGAAAAAGATTCTCATGATTCCAGAGGGAGACAGCCTCAATGAGAAAGTAACGCTTGTAGAGCAGGGCGTTGATTCCATCATGGCAGTCGAGGCTCGTACCTGGTTCTTACAAGAGTTCGAGGTCGACCTGCCGGTGCTCAAAATCTTAGGAGCCGGTTCGACAGTTGGATCTCTCGTCGACGAGGTGCTGCACGGCATGCCCGCTGATATGATGAGCTCAGAAAAGCCTGATGGTGAAGCTAACAAGAAGGAAGCTGTCCGCGCCGTGGTAGAGCCTATCCCCCAAGCTCCTGTCTCGAAACCAGCGCCGGTTATACCTTCTACGGTTTCTACACCAGTGATATCCGAACCATTGCCAGCATCAGATAGCAGCTCTGCAGGATCACCCACTCCGCCTCTGACGGCAACATCGCCGTCACCATCGCCATCGCATCTTGACACACCATTGGAGACGCCGATGAATGACTTGAAGACTCTGGACCTACCTGAAAAAGCCATCAAATCTCTGGAGAGACAACAGGAGAAAGTATGGCGCAAGGCCGTCGTCGCAAGATCCACTGAGCTTGTCGAACCCATGACCTTTGGCCAACGACGTTTCTGGTTTCTGAGCCACTTCATTTCAGATCCCACTACATTTAACATTGCTTATCGCTTCAAACTTCAGGGTGCTATCCGCACCGACGATTTGGCCAAGGCGGTCGAGTCTATCACAAAGAGACACGAAGCATTGAGGACGCGCTTCTTCTGGTCAGATGATGGGAGCAAGTCGCCCATGCAAGGCATCCTGTCGAATTCTCTCATACGTCTAGAGACAGCATCCATAACGTCCGAACTCGAAGCCGACAAGGAGCTTGAGGCGATGCGCAAGCATGAGTGGGACCTCGGTGATTGGGTGCAATTGCGACTGCGACTGCTTTCGCTCTCCAACACACAGCATTACCTGCTTATGGGCACACACCACATCTCTATGGACGGGCATAGTATGAATCTACTGATGTACGACATCGACCAAGCATACAACCGTCCTGGACACGCATTGGCGCCGATGCCAGACTCCTCCCAGGTACGAGCCTTTGGCACACAACAGGTTGTGGCACACAGGTCCGGTAAGCTTCGCGGTGCCATCAACCATTACCGCCGCATGTTTCAAGGAATGGACCTTACAGTCCCCGTCGAGCTCCTCTCTTTTGCCCGCTCGCAAGTGCGGAAGCCCCTTGAGAGTTACGACACCCATGAAGTGTCTATCCGTCTAGAACCTCAGGTCGCGGCGCAGATGAAGCAGCTCACGCGCAGTCATCGCAGCACTTCGTTCCACGGCTATCTCACTATCCTCCGGGCGCTCTTATTCCGCTTACTGTCAGTCGAAACGACAAGCAAGATGGTTATCGGTATCGCCGATGCGAACCGTCTCGACAGCAAGTTCATGGGAAGCATCGGAAACTTTCTCAATGTTCTCCCCTTACTGTTCGAACGTACTGCCAGTCAGCAGACATTCGGCCAGGCCATTGAGGAGACACGCCAGAAGGTGTACAGTGCCCTCGAACACTCCGCCCTTCCATTCGATCTGCTGTTGGATGAGTTGAACGTGCCACGCTCGAGCTCGCATCCACCCCTGTTCCAGATCTTAATGGATTATAAGCTCGTTACGAAGGAGCAGGCTGAGATGGTCTGGGCCGGGTGTGAAGCGAGTGAGCACAGATGGGATCCTGCTAGGGGACCGTACGATATCGCGCTGGAGATTCTCGAGGAACCTACGAACACCGTTGTGACTTTCCATATGCAAGGTGCACTATATAGCAGGGAGGCCTCAGAGATATTTCTCCGAAGCTACGTCAACTTGCTGAGGAATGTGCTCAAGCATGGGGGTGACAAGTTAGCTGTCACAGAGTTGGAGAAATGGGACAAGAATGATGTGAAACAGGGAGTGGAACTTGGGAAAGGTTAGAATCTTTCTTTTTCCCCTTTAGAAACTCTTGTTCAGTTACTCATGATGAACTACCTAGGTACTGAACTTGCACTCGAGTGGCCTGCCACAATCGTCCATCGTATCGGCCAAGTCATGACCCAGAACCCCAACAAGATCGCCGTCAAAGACGGCTTTGGTCGTGTTCTTACCTACGCGCAGCTGGACCAACGAGTGGATGGAATCGCGCAGGCTCTGCTCGAAAAGCTTCCCAACCAAGATAAGGAGCAGTGCGTAGTCGGCGTGTTCCAAACACCCTCAACCGAATGGATCGCGTCTCTCATCGCTATTCTTCGTGTCGGCGCTGTTTACCTACCACTAGATCTCAAAGTCTCTACCTCTCGCCTGCGAGACTACGTGGATACGGCACGGCCCCGCGTCATTTTGGCTGATGCCACGACAGTCGGCCAAGTCGGGGAGATCGGTATCGACAACGACAGCCGAATTCAGGTCGTTGACGTTTCTGGAATTAAGAGCAGCAGCTCACGAACAGTTGCGACGGTAGCCCAGCAGGACCGCCCTGCGTACATCATATTCACTAGTGGCTCAACCGGCAAGCCTAAGGGGGTTGTCGTCAGTCATGCCAGTGCCCGCGCCATGGCCGAGGGCTATACACGTGAATGGGATATGGCCACTCAAGCCCGCGTAGTGCTTCAGCAATTCGCTTTCACATCAGACGGTTCGCTGAAACAGATTTGGAGCACCATCACCACAGGGGCGTGTCTCTTCGTTGCCCCCGCTGATGCACGTGGTGACCCTACCGAGTTGACCCGTCTGATGGCGGAGCACGACGTGAATGTGACCATGGCCACACCCTCCGAATACAGCATGTGGTTCCGCTTCGCGCCCGAAAACCTGCGCCGTTGCACCTCTTGGACTTCGGTGTGGTTCGGTGGCGAGCGGGCACCGCAGAGTCTTTTGGATTCCTTCCGCGAGTTGGGCAAGACTCTGCCAAATCTCCGGTTCTTTACCACCTATGGACCTACTGAAGCTACAGTATCTACCGCTAAAGGGGCGGTCGACATTCACGACCCTAACCTAGTTGTCCCTGTGCCTGGTCGAGTCCTGCCTAACTACGCGGTTTACATCCTTGATGAAGAGCTACAACCGGTGCCCGCTGGTGTCCCAGGAGAAATCTTCATCGGCGGCGCCGGCGTGGGCAAGAATCATTATCTTGACCGACCCGATCTCACAGAGAAGGCTTTCCTCGTCGACCCCTTTGCACCTAGTGACAAGAAAGCTAACGGCTGGGGTCGCATGTATCGTACCGGCGACTACGGACGGCTCGACGCTCGTGGAATGTTAGCCGTCGAAGGTCGTGTTTCTGGCGACGCTCAAGTCAAGGTTCGCGGATTCCGGGTCGAGTTGGCGGAGATCGAAAGCGCCGTACTGAGGGAATCAGAACGTGCAGTGTCTAATGTGGTAGTGACTTTGCGCGATGGTCAGGGTGACCATGATGGGCTGCTGGTTGCGCATGTAGTGCTGGACCAAGACAAGACCAAGACACAAGTCAATGTCTTCCTCAACCAGCTCCGCTCACGACTCTCTCAATCTCTACCTCAGTACATGGTCCCAGCCATTATCGTGCCTGTTGCTGACCTACCCCTTACTGCTAATGGCAAGACGGATAGGAAGGCCGTTCAGGCTCTGCCACTCCCTCAAATTGACGAACCATCCGCTGCCGAAAAGCAAGAGCTACAGAAGAGTTTCACAGACGCTGAACGACGGATGGCCGACTTATGGGCTGCCGTACTTCCAGCTCGCTCGCTGGCAGCTGAGCCATTGACTCAGCGCTCTAATTTCTTCGTCTCTGGCGGCAACTCTCTACTACTAGTCAAACTACAGTCGGAGATCAAACGCGAGTTCGGCGATGCGCCGCGCCTCAACACGCTTATGAACACGTCTGACCTCGACAGCATGGCAGCGCTCCTCGAGGGCCAGAGCGTGATAGATTGGAATAGAGAAACTGCATTTGACCTAGCCGATTTAGACAGAGTTGTATCACAGAAGTCTAAAGACGGCGGACTCCACATCCTCCTCACCGGCGCCACAGGATCTCTCGGCAAAGTCACCGTTTCCCAACTAGCTGCCAACGAACAAATCGCACAGATCACAATCTTGGCGCGCCCGGCGCCCAGTAGAGAATTAAATGAGCTATTTTCAGAGCTCAACAACAGCAAAGTGCGCGTCTTGCCAGCCGAGTTACCCTCTCTCCCAGCCGAAGCCGACCTCTCCGACATCGACGTGATCCTGCACTGCGCAGCCGACCGCAACTTCTGGGATGGCTACACCGCCCTGAAGCCCGTCAATGTAGAATCCACCAAGGCCCTAACGAAGCTGGCTCTTCGCATCGGCGCCCAATTACACGTTCTCAGCTCCGGGTCCCTAGCAGCGTACGAGGCAGACGGCACCGACAAGACACTACCACGACCAGACCCGGCTCACGGCTACGTAGCGTCTAAATGGGTAGCCGAGCGATATCTCGCCGGCGCAGCACAGCAGACAGGACTACCCATCACAGCACACCGACCAACGCAAAATCCCATTCCTATACTCCCCGGTACACCCCTAACATCAACCGAAGAGGCTCTAATACGCAGTTGCATCGTCAACTCACCCCTAATCGGAGCGCGACCCGATTTCACAGGGCTGGCAGGCGAATTCCACATCGCGCCCGTCGCAGACGTAGCAGCGAGCATAATATCAACCATCACAAACACAAACAATCCACAAACCCACAAGCACTTGCAAGTCATCAACTATCCCGGCACAGCCACCATCCGCGCAGACACCACCTCAGTATACGCAAACGAGCTCTTCCATCAGCCCGAGAACGAAGACTTCATGCAGTTGCCTGCAGTCCCGGCTCTGCACTGGGTCGGCATGGCGAAGCGCGCTGGGCTATTCGAGTGGTTCATCACATCGCAGGAACTGATCGTGGTAGACGAGGAGGGACAGAAGGTCATCTCGAGGCGGTGAAGCGAAACCGTATATGATTACAGGAAGGGTTTTATTTCCAGAGGCGGGGATTTGCTAAAAGTTAGAGCATCACGCGATTAGGAGTTTGGAGTTCAGGAGTCGGGAATGACTGCTCGTCCAATGTACTTATTCTACATCTCTCTCTCTTTTTCTTCTTTCTTTTTCGTATTGTTACAGAGTCAAGACACTCCCACGCTTTTCTTTCCTTTGTAAATAGAGCAACTAATTTGAGTACGTGTTACTGAAAAGCAGCTCCTGAAAACCTTTGCCAGAAAGTATGGCACCTCTGACTCGAAAAACGGCAGGGTGGTACTCTAATTTGATAAGTGAGAACAACATCAGGTTTCATAACAATGCTAAGACCATGACTCGTGTATTATGTCCCTAAAAGCATTCCATGCACATATAACTCCAACTCGCATACATATGCAGACATGAAGAAAGACCAGATAGACAGACTATAAAGACCGAGTGTTACGTCTTGGCGAACAGTCTCTATTCCAAAACAAAGACTAAGAGTGCCTCCACTCAGTAGACCATAACATGTGCGAACCTAATTTCCCATAACAGATTTCCCTAGGGCCCAAAGCTAGTTGATCGCCCACGTCGTTTCCAAGCAGCATTGGCCATGGCCTATCCATGTGAAAGGGTGCGTTGACCAAATTCCCAAAAAATGTGAGAGAAAAAGAAGAAGAGTAAAACAAGGTTTACCCGTCAAAATCAGTCAACACCTCACCCTCGCGGACCAGAACGCCAACATGGGGCTCGTATCTCATTACATCATAAAACAAAAATAAACAAAATACGCCTGTTTAGCCTCGAAGGCAGTTTTATGCCCTGTCTTGCCGCTTCCTGGTCTTTCCCCTACGCGGTGGCAAGCTTGTGATGATGATAGGAGGGCGGGGACCTCCCGGGGGTGGCGGAGGGGCGAATATATTTCCACCAACCCCGCCTCTACCCCCGAAAATGCCACCACCAGTTCCGCCTCCTCGTCCACGTCCGCGGGCGCCGCGGCCCCTGCCAGGAGGATGTACACCAGTTGGACCGGTAAGGCCGGTATGGAAATGGTGATTTGACTGAGGTGGCGACGGTTGGGCGACGTAGTTGGGTGTCTGGAATGGCCACATGTGTTGTACTACGAGCATACCCGGTTCTATCGTGTCTTCCCACAGCTCAGGGAGCACAACGAAAGATGATCTATGTTGCTGTTGTTGCTGGTGTTGTGAAGAGTTAGCATTGCCAGATGCACCTGCCGCTGACGACGAGCCTGCAGCTGGAAACGAGCTCGGCGTTTCTATTGCTGGGGCAGAAGTCTGAGTGGCAACAGGTGTTATGGGAGAGCCGGGGGACATAATATCATTCGCGACATCCATAGAAAGAGGCAAATTGACCGATAAATCATACCGAGCAGCCATTACGTGTGGTCCAAGGACATCAACATGGAGGAAGCAGCTGTTAATCAGCCTCCTCATTCCCTGTTACTTCGTAAGCAGATCGTAGATGAAAGAACCCCCTGGGTTGAATTTGGCGTGACTAGACCCCAAATATATTTGAGAAAGGGGTGGTAATACTCACCGCCCATGTCTTGGCTTTCTCCCAGGGAAACAGGAAGTTGCGTCCGACGGCATCTCGGAACCGAACAGGCAGTTTTTGTGGGGGTCTTCCTGCTGACTTCTCCCAGCCAGGATCACCAACATTTAAGGGCCGAAAAGGTTGATCCTCTGGGGACGCCTCTGACAAGGACCCTGTCTCAGCCTCGGGGTCTGCTTTCTGCTTCTCTTTCTGCTTCCATGATACGACTTCACCCGCTAGCGTTGATGCGGTGGTGGCTGCGTCAGATTCAAATAGACTGGGCGGATAGCTGGAATCCTGAGATTCAGACTGCGTCCCGCGGCAAGAGCTCTCAGAGTCCTCCTCGTTAGTGGCTGGAATTATTGGGCTCACCGGGGTGCCCGAGCGGTCATCTTCCGTAGCCGATCCAGTAAGATTTTCTGTTTTAAGATCATCATGCAATGCTTCCTCTCCAGAGCAGGAGGTTGGCCGTTGTTCAGGCGCCGAGAGATAAGCTGTTTCGGGGCCTTTCCCCTTGTCTAGCCGAGGTGGCGTTGCATCTTTATCATCAACAAATGTACTGGCATCATCATCATCATCCTCGTGCTTCGGGATATGAACTCGCTGGCTATATTCAGATGATGTCGCCAAACTACCATCCCCATCCAGAAACTGTTGCTTCGGAGATGTGGGTCCAGGACGTGAGCCTCTGCGATCCGACAGATCTGGAGGGTTGGGTGGATCTGGCCGATTAGCGAGAGGATCTGCCGCAGCCAGATCCGGACGCGACGAACCAAGCGGGCTGGTATTTGACATGCAAGGAGGCGCATTGTCATGGCTGGCGGAAGAGGATTCCGGAGCCCGGGTTGTGTCCATCTGGGATCAATGTGGCTCACCTTGGTCGCAACTATGACCACAAGTTCCTGGGGGCTGTTGTGGCCTTTGAACGCCGCTGATAGTGGTTCGCCCTTTTTGCGGGGTTCCAGGGCCAGCGCCGGGTAGGTTTCGTGACACCCCGACTAATCACTAGCAGGCCCCTCTACTGTACGTACCAGGCACGTCACGTCACGTTACTTGTTGCCAGTATCAGGCGTGTCGTATCAAGGCGGGCGAGTGGGCGGTCGAGGGTGTGGCCGGGCGGTGGTGGTAATGATTGTGGTCCTGGGTGGTGCTGGTTTGTGGTGGTGGTGGTGGTGGTGAGAGGTGAAATAAAGAGACCAGGGGCTTGAAGGGTGGTTCAAGAGCCGAGCTAAATCTGCGGCTGAGAGAAGACAGCATACAAAGGAGGAGCTACTGCTCCGTTGCGCCATGTTGTTCGTACCTGCCTACTCCAAAAACCAAGAGAAAATGGGAAAAATGTCTGTGCTGCTTGCTACTGCCAGGAAACCTGGGAATTTCCCTATTGCCTCCACTACTTACCGTACTTCGTACTTGCCTAATGTTACGGTAAGTAGTGTATCGTCACTTCACTATTTACTTACCTTACCTACTGAAGGCAACTACCTAATCAATCAACCCCACTGCGATCTTAGGACCTACTCATACTGTACCACGCTCTCTACCTGGTCTAGTATATAACCAAATACAGTACACACACACGTGCATGCAATCCAATGTCTGTCACGCCCTTGCCGCGTGGGGCGATTGGCTGACCATGCAATTTACCTACATAGTAGTGTAAACACCGAGTGAACGTGCGTTTGTGCATTATGCAGATGTTTCTCGAGTAAGGGTTCCAGATAGGCAGAAGTACGGTACGATGAAAAATCTCTATTACGCACAGGCGGAGTTGCCGAGAAGTCTGCGTGGGGGGTGCTTGATTGTTTGGGTTTCTCAAAGTCGCACGTTCAACCCAATTTTGATTATATCATCAAACAAACAATCTCATGGTAATGGCATTAGTGTATAATTGGAAGTACGTGTGTGTGAGTTGAAGATTTACAGAACCTTAATGCTTAGCGCTAAGGTGCCAGTGGTTTTTTTTTTTTTTTGGCTCTTACTGTAGATTGGGGAAATTCCCACTAATTACTTATCTACTTACTGTAATCGTCCCTTTGTTCTGCCATTTTTAGCGCAGTCTACTGTAGCTATTTCCGAGTTCTGTCTGGGTGAACTTGCCACACTGCCGTTTAAAGCTCGAGGTACCACGCCACGTTTTCACCCTTTCTGCGGGTTCGGCGGCTATTTTTCGTTCCGCACTCAGACACCATTTACACATGGGACCTTTCTTACGTCACGTACCTATTGTAAGTGTACTGCGGCGTGCCCTACTTCGGGCAGGTGAAGGCGTTTCGACAAGCTGAATCGTCAACGCCGCATGCTTCCAATGTCAGGACTCCAGTAGGTAGGTACAAGATAGTGGCGGGCCAAAAGGAGAGTGTCAGGTAAGGTGTTCGATGATCTAAGTGGAATGGGGACAGATACCTAGTAATTACAGTGTCTGCTAAGCCAGATATGCCTTTCGCATGCGCACCAACGCCGCTGACGTATAAGTTGGTAATTACCTGCATATGTCTACTGAGTATTCGCTAATTATTCCCGTATCTGAATCGCGGCAACAGTACTGCATACTATATATCTACAAACCAACATGCCTAAATTCAGGAGGCGATAGGATGCAATACGCAAATAAGCGGGCACATCAAAGCGCATTTGGCCGTGATTCGTCGCCAATTCGTCGCGAGCACGACGATGTTGGTGAAGGTTGCAGATCGCGCTGCATAGGGGCACAAAAATAGGTAGGTAAATGGGATGTTCCGCGCTGCACTCGAGACGTTATTTTCTTACGCCCCCGAACAAAACTAATCGTGGCTGCGATGCGACGCGACGCGACGCGATGCCATGCGATGCGATAATGGCGGGGCACAACGTCCGTTTGTACGTATTAAAGCACATCCACTTATTCATACATGACACCAACGGTAACTATTTTAGTAAAAGCGAGTGCGCGAGGTGGGTGTGCATGCGAGGTGCAGAGCGGAAAGGTGGATATACGAAAGCCACATCGAGTTCAGGGGAAAGAGAAAAAGCAACGCCAACGAACCCCCTCCCCACCCTCCAACACCACCACCAACAAAACTACTGTACATTATCTAAGTATATACGTGAGCATGTACATGGGATTGCGCATGGATTGTGCCTGTGTCACCACCACCGATGGGAATATCGACTCCACGGGCAGATTTCCGCTGTCTGTCTACGGGTATCGCGCATGTGCAGAAACCGTCCCACGAGCCCGGATGATGAAAAGGACAAATGGGAAAAGTACCGTACCCACATTATGTGTGTTTATCTGGTCTGTCTTTCCCGTCTTGGGTTTACTTGCGAAAGCTTGTTTTCGGAGAGTGGGCGCTACGGCATACCCTTAGTTCAATGCATCTGCCCCTGCAGTTACTAACAGAGGAATGCCAACAGCCTGGATATTAGTGGAACTTGTATCTTACACTTTGCAGAGGGAATAGAAGCATAAACCTAGTATGGTGTGGACTGTAGAGGGTGACTAGATTGTCAAAAGAGGTAATTAACCTATTCATTATAATTGATACATCCATTAACTATTCTATCTTCGCAAGTCGTAACGTGATCGTAACCGTTAAAATAAAATTCTCTACATTAGACTGAGAAGTATCTGACGGCTGTATCCCTTCCCCATATACTGTAATGAGAGATCGGTATATGTCGCGATGATAGGACACAATTGAGAGAAACAAACGTTATCTCATCATAGACAAGGAGAGATGAATAAGTGACTTGTACACTCATTCTTTTGTTTACCATCATCCCCTGAACAGGAGAAGTAGAAAGATTGGGAATAGCAAGATATAACAGGATTGTACAACGCAGATTTTGAAATGAGGGGTATAATGAGAGAGTGTGGTGTTCTGCAACCAATCTTCATTCGTCCTCGCACTCAGCATCAGCATCTTCGTCGTGTTCCTCTGCAGTCACAGGCAAGATGGGGTAGCAACTCGCCTTAAGTGGGTTCTGCAGCGCCCACCTACCCTTCTCTCCCCTCTTGAGGATCCCGATGGCAGGGCTCGTGGCCCAGTCCACCAGTGTGCCGTCAGTGTCGCCACCGAACTTCACCGGCGGCTCGGTGCCCGACGCGGCCTTCTCCAAGTGCTTGGCGACGTGCTCCATGCGCTCGTCCCAGGCGTTGCTGCCATCGAACCGCACGCTGCAGCCTGGTGCCGGACACGTCATGTGCGTCGGTAGCTGGCACCTTGTTCGGATCGCCTCGTCTTGGTGCACGCGCTGTTGCTCCTCCCACTCGGGCACGTGTGTCTTCGACTTGACTTTGGTTTTCAGGTGTGCGGGGACGTGCATGCGCCGGAGATGCTGTGTGTACAGGTCCTTGCGGTTAAAGATAGTGCCGTTGGGGAGAGTCGATGGATAGGTAACTGGATACCGAGGGCATTCGGCGCGCCGGCGCCCACCCCCTGATGACCGCTTTGGCGCGCTGGGCTTGTTTGATACCTGGGCGCACCCTTCCTGCTGGCAAACCCAGTACTGAAGCACGATGTGCTGAGATGCACAGTGCCGTTTCCACTCGTTTTTGCTGGCAAACGTGGAGCGACAGCCTGCAAATTCGAAAATGCAGGTGAATGGCCGCGTGTGCTGCTTCTTGATGTGATTATCCAGACCCGTTCGATCTTTGAATGGTTTCTGACAATCGGGACACTGGAATTGTCCCTTAGTCCCTTGAATTGATGGCTTGCTGCCCGATCGAACTATTAGTGACTCTTCCACTACGGTCTTGGAACGTTTTGTATCCGATGATGATTGCGAAGTGCTGCGTCGCTTAGGGCTTTTCGTGTTGCGTGCGGATTTAGCAAGCACGTTCTTTGGTTTCTTTCGCGGGTTGTAGTCGCCATCGTCTTCATCCTCATCTTCGTTTGGTTCGGTCTTTAAATAAGGGCTCTCAGGATCAACCATGGACTCAATTACATTTTCTCCAGAAGTGTGCTGGTTTTCTGCCATATCTGGGATGCAAATCTCATCCTTTATCGTCGAAGTGTCCACGTTCGAGCCACCTGAATGCTTTGACCCTTGCCCTTCGTCCCATACTTTGTGGATTGCATTGCTCTCGTCGCTGGACATGCTAGAAGTCCTTGTAGAAAATTCAAACCTCTGCGAATCCTCCTCGTAAAAGTTGACGGACATGTCCTGCATTGGATGGACATCTTCTAGATTAACACAACCATCGGCTAGACCAGTGAACTGATAGACCTGAGGATAAGAGTTCCAACTCTCGCAATGGGGTAAAAGGGGCATATCAGAAGGGGTGGGTGGCGAGCGGACTTGATAGTACTCGGTCTCTCGTGGCGGACTTAGACCACTGCTGCACGTCGAAGAAGTATTGGTGTATGACGGCGAGCCCGCGCGTGGGCAGTGAGCCATCGGGAACGGGGCGATTGTTCCAGGTGTAACGGTGTCCATCGTTGGGTATAGTAGAAATGGTGGTTTGCTGTCTGTTAAGTAGCGGCCGACCGTCCAAGATCCAGAAGTACTTGTCGGTGAAACCGAACGCTTAATTTTTGGGTCCATTGACACGTCTGTGTATAGTGAATACGACGAAGAGTCGACATAACGGGTATGGGAGTAATCCATATCGTAAGCCGGCCACGGTAATTGACCAACTTTTGGAACAAGGAGTAATCAACTTGTAGTTGGCTGTATCCAGGCTTCCCGGAGCTGAATGCGGGATGGTATTCAGAAAGTCACCTACCCAGCAACAGCAGATTAAAGATACAACTGGGTTGGTCTTGGATCGATAGATGATATATGGTGACCAGTGCTCCAGGAAGATAATTGGCAACAAAACGAGGGAAAGTCGCGTTGGGGCGGGATCCCGATTCTTTGTATACCTATGATAATAAGACAAATTCAAGCTAGGAGGGAGGGCCAAGGTGACCATCAAGGCTGTAAGAGTGCGGCGCAGCGAGCTTGATGCTGATCTGCACCGAAAACGCCATTGCCATTACAACTTTCTATTTTATTGTCCTTTACCCTATGCTAGCTCCTTGATCCTGGGCTCACAGGGACAATGGCCCACGGACTCTGATTAGGAGGCTCCGGGTGGGTCCATCTTCGAGGGTCAGTACTGCCAAGACATCCAACCCTGAACAGTTGTTTCTTTTTCCTGCAGCAATGCTGGCTCTGCAACCCACCCACCGTCCCCTGCACATATGTACATGTACATTGTACTTCTGTCAGAATTTGGCCGCGGCCACTTTAAGGCAAACAGCCCACCAGCCCACCTATCCTGGGAAGAGAAGTCAGCTAAGCGCCAAGAGAGTACACTACTGCACGGACTTAGCTGGACGAAGACTTGTTGGTACGCGAGCCGTTAAAGATGGGAGACTAGTGATGCCTCCTGCTTAACAGCCCCCCTGCATCTTTCAGACCTCTTCTAACACACCATCTGCCTTGCCTACCACTACCTGAGCATTTACTGGGTGCTTTGTTCGGCGACAAGAAAAAGGTTGGCCAATACTCCCAGAGAAGGAGTAATCAATCAGCCGATGTGGAAATGATATTATGCAAGTCTGAGTAGCCGGATGAGGACGAGAGTGGCAGAGCCGTGATGAAGGCAGACAAGAAGGCATACAGTTTGTGTACAGCTCAGTAGGCAGGCAGATCAAAGAACTTCAGGCACCAGACACGTATATGCAGAGCGGGTGTGTGTTGGTATATCGTGATTTCTGTGTTCTGAAGTGCCGCATTGGCTCGAGGACGTCCCGCCCGATCAGGGTGCTGCCTGTGACGTTCGCATCAAGGCGAGTCATCCTTAGTAGACACGGCGTGACGCAAAGTCGCACAAGGAGGAGACCCGAACAAGTTAACCAATATCCGTCTCCACATAAGTGGGATGCGATGACCGGGAAGAATGGCCTGATCCAATCACGGTTGGTGTCCTGGCCGTTGTCCTGATGTCGCTGGTCATATGTAAGAGAGCCAACAACAAAGTGCCAACAAGTGTCCTGCAGTCCAGTACTGCTCGGGCCCAGCTGAGCTAACTAGACTGCTTACGTAGTTATTGTGCGATGCGTGCGGCTCCAAGAGATTGACGATTTTTTGGGTGCTGATATGACTCTGTCAACCGGGGCGTTGGAGATGATGGCGGCGGCGATGATACGTGCATGCAGCAGTCGTAGTTCGTCTCTCTGGGCGATGGATGCGCTTCTTTTTCTTTTCCTTTCTGGATGCTGTTTATTATTACTGTACTCAGTGTACTGGGTAGGGCGGCAAAACAGCGACGTAGGTATTTGAATGTCTCGCATGACTGCAGTAATTCCCCAGAACGGGACAAACTATTGTTCCTATATTGGGAGAAGACGGTCAAGCCACGCAGCCACTTCTCCAAAGCAAGTCCGTTGGATCTCCAGACAATACAATCGGAGGCAGAAGGTCGGATAGTGGTTGGGGGTTCTTGACGGTAACGGAGTCCTGGGGTTAGTAGTACTGCCGGTGACTTACCCGGGTTATTGTTAGGTGTCCATAATGCGGTCGACAGCGCAGAATTTTATTTTAAGTTATTATTTCCGAAATACCTACAATCTCATGGTACCTACCTACATACGTGTTTCGAGAACGTACACTGGCGCACGCCCATACGTGGATGAGTGTTTTACTGAGACAAGCGATACCTAGTTGCTTCCTCTGAGAGGTGCCTATGAGGTAACGTCCCGAATTTGGAAAGGTCGAATCAAAATTTCGTTAGTATCGATCGCCTTCACATGCCGTGAAAGATAAGCATTCACTTGCGTAGAAGGCACTGCCTAAAGTGTGGGGTAGAAACAACTACCTACTTTACAGAAGTACCTCACAAAGTACCAGATAACAGCTTTAGTGGTTCCATTACTATACTTTGCCCCGCACAGTACCCGTCCCGCACCCGTCACAGCAGCAAAGGTGGGCAACTACCCAGTGTACATACATTGGTGGATAGATACCTCTAGAGTACATATATGTCGTGTAAGTGGTGCAGATCCGCTTGAGCCAACGACAACAAGAAAGCCCCCGACACATTCTTCCTGCCGTGCCATTCGCCATTTCCTCTGCTTCACCGAATAGCAATATCGGAGGTCCAATAGCAAACTGTTACGATGACGTTCAGGTTTGGAGCGTGCTGAGGCAACCCGAAGGCAGACAAGTAGGCGCATCTATTTGCAGAAATACGCCTCTTGTTTCTTTATCCGCTGGCGAACAGTCTGAGGTGCGACATATTGGGGGCCGGGCATGGAGAACTGCCACCACATTCGACACTACTGCACTGCACACATGATGTACCTATCTTACCTATGTAGGTACATGTATATTAAAATCCAATTCAGGTAGTACTGAGTACATTCTTCCACGTTCAACGGCTGTTCCAGGTTTGGGACTGAGTACAACCTTGGGCATATGTGCTGCACTTGATTACGAGGCGGAATCTACATGCCTGAAAAGTATAGATTACCCGCATGTACTATCATCCCTCCCACCTTGGGCAGGGTTCGCGATAGGTAGCATATACATACCTAGGAAACGGGGATTTGTAGTAATAATAGTCTGGGGGAGCTAGTTGTTGATTGGTTCCTGACCAGCAAGTCACCGACTTCCTCGCTGCTCACAGCCCCAACTAATACCTACAGAGCAGTGCCCGGGCTTGCGCAAAGAGTGGCTTAGGTATGGTTCACTGTGCTACCAATCAACTAACAACTCTTCTTCCTTTCTTTCTCTCTTTCTTTCTTTCTTTCTCTGTCTCTTCTGTGCTGTTTTCTGTATGTTGCTTACTGCATGTACGGCTGCACTCTGCTATCGAAGATTGTGTCGCTCACGAGTATTCCCGCCTTGGCGATGGCAGAGCTGGGCTTGGCTTGATTATATGCACTGCTTTACAACGAGAATCCTACACAGTAGATGCCGTAGGAGCATTCCACAACTCCCCGCAAGCATCTTGCACATCCTTATGTCAGCCTCGGCCTTGTCATCCTCGCCAGAGTAACCCTGGCAATGTGTTACGAGAACTGGGCCGCTCCTTTGTGTCACCTTCTCCTCCCCATCATCCAATCATATCTCGCTTCCTTGGCTCCTAAGCGCGGGTGGCTACACAACGCGACAAGCACCCCCCCATACGGAGTATCTCTACATGTCTTCTCTCAGATGACATGGTAGTATGACTACTTAGGGGTCGGTAGCATGATGTTCATGTGCCACGCGCCCGGCGCAAGTCTAGCACGCCAGACTATTCTACAGAGAGCACCGCAACCCTACGTCGAAACTTGATTCCCGATTGAGCCGCCAAACATAGAGTAAGGGGATCATCCAACCTCCCAACTAGACCGCCAGAGAAGGTATCCAAGTACGCGAATGCCACGATGAGTTCACATGCTGTTCGTTTGTGTGACCAACAAGTTATTTCTGAATTAGGTACTTTGAGGCTCCGCTCCTACCCAAATACTTTTTTCACCATTTTTTTTTTCGATGATTACGCAACAGTGGAACGTTCCAATGTAACTGCGATGGGGCGGTGAAGACTACATCCGGTAACTTACCCCAAATGGCGGACAGACGAGGGGCTCCATAGTCGAACTTGTGTTGGAGGTAAGTCATATCCCAAAGTCCCTAGTACATCGTCGGCATCTATAGTCGCCCATTCATCATTTATGAAACCAACAGTTCCAAACTCCGTCATATGAGACGTCGCTAAATTGCAAAATTTTGCCACCTACTCTTTCCTCAAATCCAAGCCCCACGGGGAGATTGGGGCCCTCAGAACGTACCACATTGTTCTATTTCGAGCTCTATGAGCGGCAGAGTGAGCCGAATCACACCTGGGGCTATCCAATGGTCGATTTGCGTCATTAGATATCACCAAGAACGCCAAGCCATAATAAACAAATAGAAGTAGAGACATAAGGTTGAATGATATAGACGTACCGATTCGAATTATACTTTTTCCGCATTCCCATTGTATTTGTCTGGTCATATTCTTACAGGAAGCTACTCGGTATAATGGTTACCCGGCATAAATTGTATCATGCATTCATATCTGGCCCTTAAGGAGAAAAGTTGTCAACTCTTTGATGTATTCGGGAGCCAAAGTCAAGGTTTATCGAAGTTAATACAACATATGGTCACTCAGTTAGCAGATCGTGACTCGGAAGCGTTTGCAGGATTAGCCGAAAAAGCTTCTGGAACTGACGCCTCTAGGTAACGCTCGCAAAAAACAGGGGCCAGGTCAGTAACTTCTCGAAAGGGGGTAACTAAGCTAACCTGCTCATCTTGCTTAGTAAGACGGCATCATAACAAAAAACCTAGGACCAATAATTCATTGTTCGTTCATGCGACGTGTTCCTGGCGGCTATCTTCACAAATCACGACGACCTGACCCGAGTTTGTCACTGCAAAAAACTTGAATCTCCCACTGATCTAGAAGATACTTCGTTTCACATAAACTATGGCTTCGCCTTCGTACATTTCAAGTTTGATCTCCCTGAGACGCGACCTAAATACCCTCGTAAATGTAGTTCTAATGAATTTGTACCACCGGATCCGACCAAAGCTGACCACCATCTCAAACTCTACACATGTCAATTCAGAGCTACGTCGATCTTCGGGCCACTTTTTAATGAGTAACCAAGTTAACCCACCATTGGATAACTTCCCGCGTTTGCTGTCGAGTAGTAGACGCCGATACTACTCAATGACTCGCTAGTTCCTACTGAGTACCAGGAATTTCAGTCTTCTTGCCTACCCCCCGAATCAGCTGTATTTGTACCTGGTAGACGCCACTCAGTCCTAAGCTATTCCACTCGAGGCAGGCCGGAATTCGTTTCTTCGAAGCGAAGTTCTATGTTCTTAATTTCTGCCCTGACATTCAGGGTGTCTTTATGGCAAACCGAAATCAAGGTATCTCGTCTTGTACACACGGACTGAGTACCATATGGAATGCTTCATTTTCTTTTCTATTAGAAGATCATGCACTGCAACGTATCTTGAGCTTCAATACTCATCTCCGCCAAGCTAAATGCTGCGATCCTGTCGTTACTTTATGGCGGGAATAAAACACTGTCTTGCTCGAAAGACGCCTTTGGATCGATGACAGTTTATCCATGAACATCTATGAAACGCTTGTTCTTTTCAATTCATTTTAACGTTGAAGACATTGAACAGTAGCATTCACGTCCGATCTGGGGAATGTTTCGCCATTCATGACTACTACTATTCTCTTGAGTAGCTAAACCTGTATGGTACTTTCCCCAAAGCCAATCAGTAGGAGCGGTATGATGGCGAACGTGGTAACGTCGCATTGTCTTATTCGTATGTCACTCGATCTTTTGGTCGAACGTTTCCGTCCATCTGCACGATCCCAGTTTAAGCAGATGCCACACGGTCACACTACATCACCTCGGGCGCTGGAGATAATGTTGTTGCATCGAATCCTTCAAGTATCACTAACGGCTAACTCAAAATCAAGTTTATTCCAGTGTGGCGTAGGGCTTATCGAGCCTTTATTTTCCTTCTCCCTAGTCCTACAGAATAAGCCCTCTACAACAGTTGTGTTATGGATATATGCACCCCAAGATCGGCCGATTTTCTAGATAAATGGTAGGATGCTACCTTTATTCTAACGCAATAGATCCTTCCTTTGTAAGAGCGGAGATGGGACCTGCTTTTGATCTGCTTGCCGGCCCCTCGCAGAATGCTTTACCCATGCTGAGTGGGGGGACAACTACTAAGCTGCAATTTGAGACGCCGATCGCATTCACATCTCATCCGGCACAGTTTATTCGACAAGAGCAAGGCGCTAGCACGATACCTACAATCCTGTCCATGTTACCTCGGGGCACCGGGCTATTCTTGGACCTGAGTGCCATTTGCTACGTAGGACCATTACTTTGGACCTTCCTGAATTTGAGTGCGACTTGCCAAATTTTATCGACCATCTCATGCTACTATCGTGGCTAATTCTGGATCTGTTGTCGATATTCTCCTTGTCGTTATAATACGGTAGGTTTTTTACATTCGACACAGTGTATAGTGAACCACTCCGTGGAGGTAGCAACAACACCAATCATTCACGATTGCTCTTCGCATTAAATCAAATCGAGGAGTATAGAAAGCTTACGCCCACCATGGATGAATTTCTTAATATTCACACTTCCATCTTATTAATCATAAATCACCAAGATGAATGCTTGGAGAGCACAGGGTCCGATGCTATCAAGACTGTACGAGTAGTAGGTGAAGACTTACCTGAGTGAGTCTTTCCGACAACAATAAATGCTGCTGTGGTAAACCTACGACAAGGACCGATTAGAAATTCTTGGCAAGACTAACGTTGAAAATTAGAACTAGAAAAAAATTCCTGCAGATGGTTCGAACGGCAAGGCGACAAGAGCCACATGACAAATCCCACCTAGGACTCTGCTGGCTACCCTCAGATAAATTATCAGATGTAACCATTCCTCGGTGTCCGGGAAAAGCTCCAGTCCTACGGTAAATGCACCATGACCAGGCAACAGAACGGGAACAGATTCTACCTTCCATGGCTCTTTCGTCTTGCAACACTATCTGCCACACTGGTTAAGGATAGGATTCTTGGAGACGGTACCGAAGCAACCCACATTATCCCACGTTAATATCTCTTAAATAACTCGGTCAATTCCTTCACGGCCAGGGGGATTGCCGTGAGGATGAATCTGTTCCGATCCCTGTCAACTTGATCGTCTCATTTCCCCTCTTGTTGCTGGACGGCATATCTCTTACGCTTGTGTGATTGGTTTTTTCTCATCCACGTCTCATCCACGCCATGATATTCTGGAGACAGCCATGCCCTCGTCCTGCACCTAGGACATAATGCTCCCGACTCAGTCTGTGTCCAAATGTTTTCGTCATTAGGTTGTCTCTAGTTAGGATCTATCTCGATAGTCATCATAAGAAGCAACAATAATCAATACAATAGCATAGGCTTTACCTGTAGTCCTCTTCTCTGAAAGTTACCTACGCCATTAATGATTATTTCACCATGCGCCGTAGGTTTTGTAATACTAATAATCCGCCAACCTTTCGGAAACCTTAACACGATAAAGAAAACGACGACAATACTGCCGTGGAGCATACAAGAAACAAATTTGTCAAGAAGCCGCCATATTCTAGGTGAGCCCTGATTTCTCTTTGAAAGGAATCTTTCCCACTGGCTATAATACTGATTACATTCAGAATCAACCTATTGTTACATACAGCCTCCTGTTTCTATTACGCTCCATCACGAAGCACCCTTCTACCGCCTCTATCGATCTTCTTCACTCTTGTCCTTTACTAACTTCGACAGAGCAAGTGAAATCCGGCCGTCTTACCGTACCGGTCACAGCTCCTGCTATTATTACTTCCTGTTCCAGCGATCTTCTTTCGAGTCAAGCCTTTCCTACATACAGATATCCGTGCGAAAAAACAGAGACATCGACTAGTTGGAACAATTTGATAACTCAAACCCAACTCTGCGAATCAAATGCGCCATTCCATATTTCAGTTTGCGTTGTTGCCCACCATTCCGTCGAAGACTTTATTACGCATTGAGAGGTATCCGACTATGTCGCTACATATACTATTTTCCAACACTCAGTAAACTGGTATTTAACTACTCGTTTTTCACTTCCGGTGCAGTCAGCGAGATGGACTATAAGCCTTCATTAGAAGACACAATACGTATCGACTGGGTTAATTAGAAATGACAGAGTTGGGAATCTAAGCGCCTTGTAGGTTACATACAAGCCGGTATAAATCACCAACTACGATCATACCTCCTGCTATGTCGGCGTATTGCAGTGAGTAGGCCTCAAAGGAACTATATGTTCTTCCAGGGAAAGGAGAGGTATGTCCAAGGCTTCCACCCGGTTCCTAACTTACGTCCTACCAACGACTTCTACTACCATATTTTTTCCGTTTCTATCTACGTGATCATATGCGAACAGACGCATAGTAACGCCTAGGAATTTTCAACTACCGGGTATCTTTTGAGCATGACAATGATGTATTCATCCCAACCCTGCGTAGAATACATATGGAGATAAACGAAAAGTCAAAAGAAATACGAGGAATTGGAGAGGGCGCTAAAAGATAATGAATAAGGAGAATGTAAAACGTACAACTGAGGATTCGTCGGTCATCATCTATCCGACTACTGATTCAGCGCTCACTGGAATTGGATCTAAAAACCAGTTCAATCCCAAGATGTTGTAGTCGCAGCCGAAAGTCTGCTGTTCAAACTGTCGTATAGAGTATACAAGCTGATTATGCGAGAATATACTTGGAGTATATGTAATGCACTCCAAATTAGATCCCTTTTTTATGATATCGTTTCGTGTTGTCATATTTAAAGTTGTATTCATCTATAACATGACTACATTAAATGTGTGGACATAACCGTCCCTGACACGTGTAGTTGTAATCTTTTTTCGAGTTGAAGACTGCGCGGACAGCCTCCCGAGAATGGTTTTACATACGACACTGAGACCCAGGAAGTAACTACTACCCAGGTTATCACACGCGTCCCAGAATGGAGTATGTAGATGTGCCAAACGTCATCGATCAAAGATCAATTGACTTTCATCGATATTACTTACCATTTTCTCGAATACACTATTCAACGCTCATTCTTATCTGACTAACTAAGTATACAATTCGAACTAAAAAGCATAACAAAGCACACGCCAGATTCATACAGTATAACCAGATCTCGGTTTTAGTTGCTGAACCTCCAGCAAAGAAACCCTCTATTATAGATATTATTACAACATGAACAACCCAAACTTATATTTATTTATTAAAACTACAACATCTGTTCTTATCCCTTTGATCTTGACGTAGCGTAGAAGAATAGCTCACGAAAGTTGGTTCCTTTTTCGTACCTTGGCTGACAATACTCTGGAAAAAGGCCTGTAGGAGGCATTTAACTGTGTAGCAGATAACTATCTCATTACATTCTCTTGGGTATCCCTCAAGACATTTGGAGAGAAGGTGTAAACTAGGTCCGAAGCCAGCACGTCAGAAAGCGACACAGTTGTAGTTTCTCTAGGGAAGAATATTCCAGCTGCTGTTTCTCCCAGTGAGCAGTATCACGGTACGAATGGGAAGGAGTGGACAAGATACAATCTGGAAAGATCAACAAAGGACTTTGCGGCCACGTCTATTTGAACGAACTTGATGCCCTCCTCTGTTCCAAAATCTTCTCAACTCATCTTTTCGTTCTTATCAAATACCATGCCCACCACTTCTTCCCCTTTCTTGGCGTCTCAACAAACAGACATGGCCTATTCTCTAATGCCCAGTGCAGTTACTTGAAACACTTGTTTTCCAGCTTCGATTGGTCGCCATAGTCCCGTCCAAGTATATGCTGTCCCCGAAACGGTGTATACCAACATTCAATTACACCCATCGGCAGCCTCAGACTCTGTGTTAGCGCATGTCATCATCGGCAAGGCGGGTTTTCCCTCCGGGGGTGTGATTCACGGTATGGGGCCGTCACTTGACAGTATCCGATACCCTACCCCCTTCCTCTGTTCAGTAGTGTAGGTTTGTGGGTGGGCCGGGGTCATGTCTAGTGTAAGCACTGGTAATTGATCAATCATGCGCAGCAAACAGATAGGACTAGGAATAATACTGGGTTAAAGCACATACTAATGGCAATATTGATGAGGTGAAGTTGATACTAGTAAAGCCCTCGTTCTTGCAGACAGATTTCCTCAATCCTATATGTACGAATGCCTCATATTAACCCCTATACGCGCAATTATTTTCATATGAATAGCAACCGAAGCTAGGGTTTAAACTGCCTTCAAAATAAATTTCAGGGCACAAGAACCAGGGGTTCGTGTCAAGCTTGTGTGCATTATTCTTGACCCATGACCAGGTACACATGTTTCGCACTTACATGTTAACGTCCGTACGTAAAAGCCCAGCCCAATATCTGCATCACCCATTCGGTTTCTCTTGGTAGTTCATGACCTTAAATATTAGAGTTGCCAACTGTTCTGTTGTATTTCATTCACCGGCATGCTCGGCCCGCCATTTACCCCTGCATGATTACCCCTTAAACTTAAACCCGGAATAGAACTTGTTTTCTCCGCGGCTTGGCCGTACAGCCCTACGCCGTTCATCCCGGGGCCCGACCCTTTCACTATGACGACGCCAGGCTGCAAGGCTGCAAGGCTGATAAAAGGCAATAGTGACGTGTCCTGACCATGACGCCACTCAACCGTTATCCTTAACAGTATGGATAACAGAAGGGGCGCAATGGGGGGTTAGTAGTAGTGGTAATTGGGCCATAATATACTAGATCCGTTTCTCTTTTACGGCTGATCAAGCTGTGATGTACTGGGATTATATAGACATGATATGGTACAAGGCTAGGAGACTTTGAAATACTATATTAATGGGTTCTCATAGCGCATATAGTTATCATATACCACACTACATATAGCCTGTAATAAAACAGATTTGGTAATCAGGGTGAATCACTGTCCAAACCGCCCAAATCATTACTTTGGTGTAATGACAGTAGTTACTCATATCTCTCTATCAGCAAGACGGCGTGGGATGTGTGGACCGCAGGGTTATTTTCCCACCAAACTTTTGTGTATCAGGGGTAGCCTTTTGTTGCTAGGCTCCCAGCAGCGGTGACAGTTCATGTACTTCATACAACGCCATGCAGCGCTATCCGAATAGGCTTCAATAGAGACAATATTAACTCTGCCATAGACTAACTCAGACTCCTTATCGGCCGAGACAATAGGATTTATAAATGTTAACATTCTTATCATGGTTATCGTTATCCAGAAATTATTCTTGTCGTCATTGATTACGCCTTGTGTTAGCAGTTTCAATGCCGATAATACATATACATATATATATAACCTTAGGTATCCAAAGAAGGACTGGAAACACTTCCAGATGGTCAAGGACCTAACCCCCTTTGTTGGTTATGGGCAACTGAGACTATCCCTAAGCCTCTGCTGTTACTTTTTGCACGGCTATCCAAAATCTCTGCATTAGAGGCTTGGAGGCAGTCTCAGATGCCCATATTTCGCAAGAGTTGTTTCAAACCGTCATGATAACATTGTTTATTTTATTCTGTCCTTATCACTCCTCTGACAGTTTCTTTTCCAAGTATGGCTCAGGACCATGTTCTACGGCGGTAGAAAGGTATATATTGAGATCACAAATTCTCCGACACAACTAAATTATATAGTTATCGACAACCCAGGGACACTGAGAGTGGACGGGCGCATTGTTGGGATAACACAGTATGCCTGCTGCTTGCTCGACTTCACGCCGTGCGTTCCTCTCTTCCACTACCCGAAGCTCCAACTGCCTGATCTTCTCGTCTTGTTCGCCAACACGAACTTCAAGCTCTTTGATTCGCTGGTCTTTCCTTTCTCGATACTATTACGGATTAGCCTTTGTCTCTATCGAAGCCGAGATGGACAATAGTAAGACTTACAGCTCTCTGAGAACACCGATTTTGATCTCTCCGACGCTTTTGTTGTGTTAGCCAACCCATCTTATCGGTAACGAGCAGCTTTGTTTGAGTTTCTTACTTTGAGAACCTCTGCAGTTGCGTTTTTATACCTGTTCACCCGTTTCCTCTTGGGTTTCTCTGGAGGCGGTGTTACGGTGGTGGCCACGCTGGGTGAAGTAACACTCTCAGGCAATGATACCGCAGGTAATGATCCCGAAGGTGATGGGAATTGAAAATCTAGGTCTGATGAACTAGGTGTTAATACCCCAGTTGGTGGGAATTGGAATTCCAGGTCTGAAGAACCAGGTGACATTGGCAGGAATTGTTGGATTGGATGGATTGGGGGTGCATTTATTGATCGAGTTGACCCGAGATCCAAGGATCGAAAAGTTGTTTGAGTGGGAGAGTTCGACTGTGATGAATGATATCCGGGATGTGGTATCGGCCAGCCAGAGCTGGTGATGGGTAATGTAAATGAGGACACATTTTGTTGCACTGGAATACACGTTGGTAAATGGTCCCAAAAGGGCGAGCCAGCGCCATGGTCATCGCCGTTGTCAGCAGGAGTAGGTGGCTGACCATCCTGGCCGTCGTAGGGTTCATGGTTGTTGTAAGGCATGTCTGAAAGCGTCGGATCTGTCAGATGTATGGGTTGGCGATTACTGACTGAGATCGTTCAATGATGGGGAGAGAAGAGCCTGATGTTGTACACGAAAAAGTGATGAGTCTATGACAATCGTAGTATGTCTAAGAGACTGAATTCAAAGTACATCATACAAGCATGGGAAAGTGTAAGGAGGTAAGATCCCTCTTTGCTGATAGTAGTTAATATATGTGCCTATATAGAAAGTTGGGTAATCCCAGCTGCTGCGTTTTAAAACGTCCCCATTCATTTTCACTTTGAGTTTGGCAAGGGTAGGTAGCTAATACTATGTACCTAAGTATGGTTAGAAGGTTAAAGCTAGAAGGGGTAGATTATGTTGAACGTCTATATTCGGGCGGTGTATTGATTGTGCTTCCCGCAGTTCTAAAGAACTCACATACTGTGCCAAGATCTGAGAGGTAAGCACTTGCGGTCACAAGATTTGACTAACCAACTTGGTATTATAGTCCAGAGCACAAACGCTGACATAATTACCTACTATAGCCTGCGTATCTTGACGCTAGAGTTAGAGACTAGGCGTTTTCGTCTGCTAGGCCGAGGGCGGAAACCGTACCAAGATTGAGGTACACCAGATTATTCTATTCTCAATCCTATGCCCCATCATCTAAGAATTCTAACTACACAGTAAGTAAGCTAACCTGCAGAAGTGTTGCATGCGGGGTCAAGTAGTGTACTGTATGTACGTTATCTACTCTGTACGAGGGTGGAGTATTGCACCTCAGCCTATGGCTTGGTAGGTATCTGGGACGTACTCTGACAGTGTCAGGAGTCTAAGTAACGACCTGTTCAACATTTCCCGCCGTTGTCAGCTCGATATAGAGTTACATACATGTTCGAAATACCTAGGTAGCCTTACCCATCCTGTAGTAATTTCTCGGTATGCTTGACTTTGCACTTGCAGGCATGTAGTTGCCAAGGTTCAAATCCCAGAATCACAGCCTAATATCGATGCCATGGTCAATGCTGAGAATGGAAATCGACACGTAGGGCTGACGAGGCAGTGCCGATGTCGCACACTGTCTTGTCTCGTCAATTTGAAGTTATATATATGCAAAAAGACGTCTGTGTTCAAGGAAAGAACAAATGCTACGATTGACGGACAACCGTTGGCAATTCTGATCAACTTATATCTCGCAGAATATTACCCATAGGCGGACTTTCCGCTTGTTTTCCGCTATAGTTCCTACCCCGAATTCATCACATTGTTTAAGTTGCAGGATTTTGAACGGCACTGCAGAAATGATTTTCCATGCATGGAACTCTTCCAGTAAACGCTCCCCATGAAGCCACGTCATATGTATGTGGGATAATTTTATGCTTAAGCTTTATTGGTATTTGTGCAGTTCTGCTATCTTTCTTTCGGTGCAAGCATGGAAACAAGTTGCCGAACAACCGATTTATTGGATTTTTTGCGTTCTAGGAACGTGAGGAAATACTCCTGACAATGTTCCCTGTCAATTTGCCTGCATGTGTTCTACAACACCAATACGATCACGATTATACGACAGCAACGCGTAATTGACCACGATTTGATCATGCTCATGACATTTAGTAGTAGCCTTCCGATTTTGTATTCACATCTCGGTGTACGATGAGAAAGAAGAAAAGCTTGTTTTTTCCAGATTTAACATATTACTGTAGAGATGAAGGTTAAGAATTCCCTTTCCGGTAAGTAGTTACAAGGATTATACTAGATGAGTCTCAACAGTTACCTAGGTCTTTCTGTATTTTTGGCCGATGTCTCTGTCTCACGGCGACATTTTCAAAGGAGCATAACCTTATACCAAAGGAATTCTTCTCTCAACTTACGTTGGAGCTTTTCTTCCGGGCTAATTCTGGAGTCTTATACTTTGATCAGAAACAGGGTAACAGTACAGTATGACACACATGTTCGCACTTTAAGGAAACAACCGTATACAAGTAAGTTAAGCTGCAGACAGATAGTTGCGGCCCAAAAGAGATAATGCATTGATGTTGTAGGTGTGATGGAGAGATACAGGGTCTGCCAAGCCAGATTGCCGTATGAAAAGCTCCCGAGGTCGTTCCAGCACAGGAGTTCATCTTCCCCCAACTTAGCCGAGATCATGATAATTCTTCTGCTAGGCCCATCATAGTATAGTTTCAAGCATGAGATAAACCTCATGACCCTCAAGAAAAAAGATTTGGCATTTGTCGGTGGTCAATGGGCATCTTGGAACTAACAAAATGGCATGCAGTGAATATGCAGCAGCGAGCAAATTCGCATACCTGGTATCCAATGTACGTCAGTTGTGTGGGCAATTGGGTATATTCTGAACTTGCACTAGTATCGCAAACAGATATAGAGGGTCGGCAGCTAAGTCTAGTGCAGTTAAGTGAGCTCGGTATTGTCCGATATCAACTGCTACGGCGTCTCCATTCACCAGGTAGTCCCTGCATATAAGCTTCTTATGTAGATATCCACTGAACCCTTGATCGACCAGCGTAGACATTGAACAACCATTTCATACCCAATTTCTTTTACTCTACTGCCTATATCTAGTTCATGTAGATAGCGACAATTTCATCGCCGACGCTAGGTATTTATTCATTATTTGGTATAGCCTTATATACTAGGCAGACCACTCCAGGCAGCCATGAATAACCCCCCGCTGCCAAGTAGAGACGGGTGGGATGTGGGATGCTTAAGTCACTGTCTAGTTATCAACTAGAGGGCCGAAACGAAGCCAAACGGGTATATATAGCGTGGACCCGCTCGTATTGGAGATGGGAGGAACAAGCCATGTCTACTCCAAGTCGCGCTAATCTTTGACCTGGTTTAGCTAATCTTTGATACCTTGCCAGCACAGTACCAGCGGATTTCCATCCCGCTCTACCGCGCGGCTAGTCCTAACTCGCCAAGGCCTTCCCGTTCCTGTGAGGGGTCCTTGTCTGTTCTATGAGGGGTCTCGCGAGGGGTAGGTAGGGTAGGGTCTATCCATCTTTAGGGCCGCATCTACTCGACGGGTATAGCATGTACATTAGATTCTTGCCAAGGTCGTGTTGAAATTCTCCGTCATATCTAGTGAGTAATGCGAATGTTGGATGGAGCTGCCAGACGAGTGGAAAGGCCTTCCAGCTTAAGACGATATATACAATAATTAATGCAAACTCATCTATATGATTCGGATATGAATGAGATCGTCAACTCAAATCCTAAGCAAGGTAAGAAGGCAAGAGCGCCCATGTCGAAAAGTGAGGTCTGGTTTCTGAAACATTCCCGAGATCTACAGTTTCCCGGGGACGACTGTTGGCTGCAAGGGCATAACAAAAATTGCGTGATAATAAAGAGGTTAGTCTAGAAACTTAGGGACCCCAGAGCCTTATGAGAAAAACAATAGACATTAAAACATCTATGAAAATTCCGAGTAAATTTGTCAAAAGCGACCTACGTATACGGGATTCCCGATGTAAGCCGCTCCGGTTTACTCTTTTTATCCCGTCTCAATTACACTAGATATACTGTCCCTCGGCCGCGCAGAGATAAACGAACGGCGCAACTTACCTAATCCGGAAGGGACTTTGCCGAGTTGCATATAGACCCTCACCGAGAAGTTTCAATAAGGCTTGACCGTCGTGATGAAATTTCTCCTCGGCGATGAGTCCATATACAGCATGGGCCATTGTATGAGGTCCCCGAACTCGTACCTGGTGACAAGTTAAGAATAAATGAGACCAGAGTTCGAGCTTGCCGAATATCGACTATTACTTTGATCGCCAGTCTCACGTAGTCCACAGCATCTTGCGTAACCAAATCGAGAGCAAGAAAAAGGTTTAACGCATATGATGGCTATCTCTGTTTCCTGTAAGATTGGCAGATAGGCTGTGGTGGATTATCTCTAATATACATACATATATACACTTGTTGGGAACTCATCATGATGAAGAGAAGAGATTGGTTGACATACTGCCATATATACCATCATACTCTCGATCCATCTTCATCGATTGGTACTTTTCAAAACGCAACCAGCCTCCGTATAATGAATTACTGGCGTTACGCCAGAAGACTCGGTTCAGGTGAAAGATGAAGTTGAGCTCATAACAAAACAGCACTCGAATGAAATCGCGGGATGTCATAGAGATGTGCCTGGCCGAACGTGCTTCTGATTTAGATGGCGGTAATTATACTTTCGACGATGAGGTGGCTGATACGCGCTTAAGGCCGTCTTTAGCCTGTACAACTCCAGGCTCGAAGGAAAGCTTCTGGCTCAGCTCGAGGCTTTCCCGAAACCTGCGCTTCGCTTCCTGCACGTCGCCAGTCATGGCGGCAATGTCACCGAGGTTGCACATAGCTACAGCGCACGCCTCGTCGCACTCTTCGGTTTTATCCTCGCCTGTCACTTTTTGTGCAGTGATCAACGCCTGCAATGCCCATGAGCGAGCACTGGCTAGAAGCGAAGCTCGAGTCGGCACTTGACTGGTGAGTTGACTAGGCTTCTCACTTCCCGAAACCGGTTGAGAACTCAATGGAGACTGAACCGGCTGCTGGGCAAGAGAGATAGCTAGGTTGTTCACTTGATAAGATGACTGGTTAGTTAAGGTTGGTACTTCAGACCTGGGGGACTCACTTAATACAGCCGTATGACAGCTATTCGGCGGCGAAAGTGTCACAGCTTGGAGGTACAGGGGTGCTGCAAGATAATGCTGAGACTTTGACTCGTAGTGGTTCCCCAGGGCTGTAAACTTTGTCAATGACAGATTTCGAGTTTGGCATATATGTCTTACCTTCCAGAGCCCCTCCAATCTGTTCAGGGGTCATCCAGTCACCCTCTCCTTCCTTGACGCCGTCGACTTGGCGTCGCTGTAATTCTTTTAGGACTGTCTCAACGGCCCAAACCAAGTGTTCACCAGCGTCATCACCCTGAAGAACGTGTTCGTCGGAGTACAGCTCACCAAGCTTGACGCTGATCCCTACGGTCTTGCCCAAAACCCGTGTGCGCTTTGCCCACAGATTTTCCGGCTCTTCGACGTTATCTTCATCACCGTCACTCTCACCCTCTTTTGGAATGCTTGGCTGTGGTGTGACCGCACTTGTTAATCTCCCTGATTTATCGATGAGTCCATCCTGGGCACTTTTCTCCATCAACTCGACCCATCCCTTGCAATCCCGCAGTAGCGCTTCCAAAGTCTCGATCGAGTTACGGAATTTTCCAATCTTCTCCAACCAAGCCGCGACCTGAATTCGTACACCAATTACTTCGTCGGAGAAGGGATCCAGCCCGGCTGCTGTGCATTGTTCCAGGGCAAGCTTATAGTATTTCGCTGCCAGCTTCGGATCCGGCGAGTAGTTGGAATAGTACAAGGCGCGACGTAGAGATTTCGCGATTTCGGGAGGGAATCGAGTGAATTGCGAGGCCTGGAAGTAGTTGAAATAGGCATATACGACGTAGACCGAGGCGGCAGCGCAACCACAAAGACTGTAGAGCAAGAACACCGGTGTTAGCATGTTTCCCACCCGGATACGAAGCGAAGAGGAGCATACAGTATGATGGCGATGACTAGCTCCTCAGGGCTTTGGCGGAACAGAGTGCGCAAGTTCTGGCCGCGGAATGCGCTGAAGAGAGGTCGGAAGCTCAAGCCTTGGCGCAAAGCTCGAAACAATAGCTGCGACGGCGGCATCGGTGGTATCTGTTCGCCCGCATTCTTCCCCGCATTCTTCCCGGCAGGCGATGATTGCCGTCGTTTCTGCAAGAACTGCAGTATCGCGAGCGCATCTCTTTCCTGGCGTCTGACACTCTCCAAGCGCATACATAGTCGGGTTCTCGCCGGAGCTTGGTGTAGACACCGAATTTGCAAGAGGCCATTACCGTTGATAGGCCACCGTATCGATGCCCGGCATGCCGGCATTGTGAAGACTAAGTCGGGAAGCAAGAAAAAGAAAATGTGGTGTAATTGTGCAAAATGCCTAGCTTAACCGGTAGCTAGACATTGCTGTATACACAATGCGACCAAAAAGATATGATGCAATGGAATTGTAGGGTAGCTGCTTACACGAAATGGCATGACGATAAGAAAACAGCTGTCAGAGCTGTCGTGGTGAGCTGTCAAGGTGTTCTGACAGCTGGTAGATTTACCTCGGCATACCAGGCAGCTTGCAGGTAGTCAGTCTACCCACACCTCCCTCTACTTCGACTTACCTGGGTTACATGGACTTAGACAAAGTCTCTATTAAAGTTAAAACCTGACGGACTCTTAAAATAAATTTCATCAGATCATATAATTAATAACAACATTCTTATCCAATAGTTCATTCCTAATTGTGCCCACCGTTTGCAGGGTTCAGCCATACTACTACTCACCTCGTCATCATCCCCTCACTCACGTCATATCTCACCATCACCTTCACAATGGCTGGCAAATTCGAACCAAAAACACCCGTCAACCTCGACCCTCCCAAAGATGACCCTATAAGTCTAGAAGAACTGGCCAAGGCTGATGGTGAGTAGTACTGTGGATTCGGGCTGTTTGGTGCTTGCATTACCGTGGACCTGGCCAGCTACATCCCTCTAAATCGCACGGGCACTAATGAGATGTATAGGTGCGGAAGGAAATAAAGCTTACGTGGCTATCAAAGCAAGTCTTCTCATCTTTCAAACATACAAACTCACTGGAAGGCCTCTATATCACCTGGAGATACAGAGAAAGCTCAAAGGAGAGGTTTGCGACGACATATGGTCTAACAACAGCTGTGTAGGGCAAGGTATACGACGTTACGGGAAACAAGGCTTACATGAAGCCTGATGGCAGCTACAGCGGTAAGTCGTAAAGGCTTGGATCTTTGAGTCCCTGTGATATGCGCTCCTTGGCCATTTCATCAGATCCACATACACCGGGGTGCTATTCGCTCACCTCCACCAACCCCCTTCGCGTTCCCTTGCCGTACCATATACCTCGATAAAAAGAAATCGCATGTTCGACTCTCCTAGTAGTCATGAACTTCCATTTCATGTAAGATCAATGAGCTAATCTTACGACCAGTATTCGCGGGCAAGGACGCTTCAAGGGCACTGGCAAAGACGTCAACGAAGCCCGAGGACGTGTCACCCGAATGGCGAGACCTACCCGAGAACCAGCAGGGCGTGCTAAACGATTGGATCACCTTCTTCTCGAAGCGGTACAACATCGTCGGGGTCGTCAAAGATGCCACAAACCTAGAGTAAGGCGTTAAAACTGCGCGCCTCAACCCTGTTTTCGTGAGAATATGGCCCTGAAGATCTTCGTGCTTGGCTATATACGCGGACTGGGATAGATAAATGAAATCTAAATACCACATTCACATATTATTTAACTGACTGCTGCGCTAAAGGTGGTGAAGTCACGTCACTATACGAGGACACTGGGTATCCTAGACATCGAGTAACGGAGTTCGGTCTTTGATAGGTTGCGGTATCAATCAATGTCAAACAAAGCGGTTTGTGTCAAATATGTAGTGCGTCTGTGGCCCCTCGAGACCGAGAGCACCGACCCCGTTCTTGACTGGCAATTATCCGTATCCTACTATGACGCGCATGCGCATATAGGCGCTGTCCCACGTGAACTGCGAGGCGCAGCAAGTGCCGTAAATTGAAACATTCATCTACACCTCTTTCTTTCCGTTTCTTTTCTTCTTCACTTTTATGCATTTTCTCACCGATTTACATTTTATGAGAAGCTCTCCAAACGATTGGGCTTCTGGAGAACAGTCCTTATTTCTTGTTCCAGCTAGGCAACATAAGTAAGTATCAGGCTTCAGTTATCATGCCATATAATCGAGAAATATATCAATGGGAAGGAGAACGATGTAGTACGGACACAACTTACAGGTAGTAAGACATTGGGCACTCACTCGCCTCTTATCCGAGTCGTCTTTTTGTCTCTGTATATGCCGCGAAACCTCACTCGTGCACCGTCTTTCCTTCGGCGAATATAGACCTGACGTCTCATCACAACATAGAGAGCTACAGCAGAAGATCGATATCGGGTTAAATAGAAGACAAAAGCTAAGATACCGCTACCATGCACTTTCCGTTGTCCGGCTCACCATCATCCCACAGAGTTCGTAGTTACTGTGTTGCGATCCGCAGAGCCTCCGGCGTAACTTTATCTGTTCACCTCTGACAGCAGGTAGGTAACCCGCGAGTAATTCATATTGTGCTATTTAATGTCTTTTTATTTTTTCTTTAAAAAACCCCCCACTCTTATCTCTGAGAAATAGAAAGGTATAAAGAGAGAGACGCCGAAGGTGTCACGGCTATTCGTACCGATCTCGGCAGCCACGAACCCGTCTTTTAGCCTGTCCGTCCGTCGATCGATCTCATATTCAAAGTACCTATATAAGTACCTAGGTACCCAGCAAACACATCGAAAAACCAATAAATACGACCGTAGAAGCCCCAGAGAAGCGACTCCAGCCCAAGTTTTCGGACTAGATTAGTCAAGCGGGTTTCTACACCTGTCACCCGCGCAAAGGCCGGATGTTCATTACCCGGTACTGGTTCTGTCTGTATGTAAGCACATATAGGAACATGTATATATGTAGACGCGGCTCGCCTGCATGCGTCTCGCTGTATTGTTATCCATCGGGCCGCCAGGCTAACGGCGGTACACGGCCGTTTGGAAGAAAAATAATCCTGGCCGCAAGTCCCCGTGTACTTAATTACTCGCTTACTTGCGTTTGGGCTCCGTGAGGCGAGCGCGGGTGTCGTGGTAGGTTACACCGCGTCTTGACGTACATACATGGTGCGAGCTCCACGTGGGCGTTATGTTTTCTTTGGCTGTCAAGTAGCCGCTGGAAGGAATGGAAGGAATCGGGAGAGAAACTTCTAGAATATGACGTTTGGAGGATAGGATTATTCTAGAAATCGACTATCGAGCGCTGGGTGTCGTTGTATTAGCCATGGACTAATGGTTTCCTTTTTCTTTTTTCTGCCTTTTTTGCTGTGAAGAAATCGGTCTTCCATATTTCGAGCTTAGTTCAAACATTCCCTTGTCAGGCTACCTATTATGTGACGAGCGCAATGTTGTGAACCCATAGTTTGCAGACAGCTGCCTTTCAGCCCAATTTTTGGTCTGCACATTCAGCGGGCAATTGGGCACTGAGGATCATGCCTCGTAATAACGGGCTTTATGATACCTCGATACTCGGAAGGTCTACGACTGAATCTCATAATGGGAGCACGACTGATCTTTTCGTCACATCTCGGGTACGAAGCAGAAGTAATACGCTCCTGGAGTTCTTCACTTCGGCCAGCACTCTAATCGGGCTTATACGATCATATTAGGCTCTATTCTATAAGGATTTCCGTCTCACAGATAACTGTCTATGCATCTCCAGTATTCCCTCCTCAATTAGCTACTTGTTCTATTAGAAACCTTAATTTTCATGCCAAGACGAGGCAACAAGTTCTACTCTAAGTCGTGAACCAACTCTTCGCTCACTCGATCAATCCTTCCATATCGTTTTCCCCTACAAGGGGGCAAAATGCCAAAGAAATCCATGGGTTTAGGCGATCGACTAACCGGATAGGTGGTTAGCTGCTCATGGGACCAGAACATATCTTGACCTGCTCTCGGCCCCTTTCTCGTGATGAACTCCAGAAAACCCCCGGCTGGTAGCACACCGTCGTCATCCCGATGGGTTGGCCGCCTGCATCATAGCCAGCAATCAAGAAACATCAAAGTGCGAATGCAGAATACGCGCCTTATCCGCCAACATCAACTCCGATTTTCGAGGTCCATGCAGGAAACCATCTTCCATCCGAAACAGCGGATCTTCAGCGGCGGCGGTGGTGTCTGTGCTGGTCTTGAGGGACCTGGAAGATTTGGCCGTTCTGCAGACGAAGGCCTTGGGCGAGACAGCTGTCACAGAGCTGGCCATCTTGGTACCACGAGTCCCGAAGGACCTTGACGCCGAAGCATTGGTGGTTGGGATCGTTTCGCGCAAAGTGGCAGTGTGACTTCAGCCTCAATGTCGAGTGGTTGCAGACAAAGATGAATTCTTCCCAGTCGCACATTTTGATGGTATGATTAATGTGAATGTGGCTTTGTAATCCGGGATGAAGCAGCTAGTGAGCTGTGGTGATGAAATATGTGTAAAGTTGGATGTTGATTATTGGCGAGTGTGGTAGCAGTGATGACTTCAAGATAATAATTTCAATCTGAAAGAGGCGAATGATATATGATCTTGATGGCGTATAAGTGTGTCTGTAAGTAATAAGACGAAAGTCAAGACAAGAACGAGGCTTCGTGGTCTGACAGTCCATTATATACTTCTTTTCGAGCCGAGATCTCGGCCGTTCTTTGCAAGAAGACATCAAGTATAAAGTACCAGGATACCCTCTTAATCAAACAGAAATCAACGTAATTTAAGGTATCCAACAAAAAAATTCGAGACGAGATGCCTCATGCTTGCCTGACTGAACAATCCGCCCCGTATGTTGACGCAGCTTGCCCATGGCTAGGGCCGGGTTGCATACTATTTTCGACCACGATCCATACAATTCATGGCGTTTCCTCTCCCTATACCGCCGAGTCGTCTGATCTATCACATTCTCCACCCATGCGCATAGGTAGTTGTAATCAGACCGAGAGCGTATAATTGCCTCTCTGGGTTATGAACTGACTACCGTAGCGGGAAGATACGTGGGGCAACAATGATTGTTTACACTAGACAACCGCTTCCTCGACACTTGGGTGGTAAAAGCCATGAGCTGAACATGCTCTACAATGATTGCAAGCCTGAAAGTATTCCTCGGCATAATTTTACATAGAAATATACTTCTGCTCACCCTTACCTTCTCACGCCGGTCAAACTTGGCACAGCCAACAGCCTTTACAACCCGCCTTTGCAGCCTCTACAACCTCTACAGCCTCTACAGCCCCTGTAGTCCGCCCTTACAGCAGTTAATTAAAAAGAATGCATTGTGTTGTGGCAGTTCGAATCAAGACATTGGGCAAGACTGAGGCTCAACCAGAAGGCTGAAACAACAGGCTGCTAATCCGGGTACAACGGCCTGGTAAACTTGCAACTTCAAAGCGTGCCAGCTGAAAGAGGGAGACGATGGACGCGCTCAGGGACCGTTACATGAGGTATAAGACACGTTTGTGACGTATGTTCCCGGGTATGATTATGGATATATCGAATAAGCGAAAGGAGACAAAGCGGTTGCTTGCTTAATAAGGCTGGTAATCTGGATCCAACTACCAGGCTTCACTTTTCTACAGCTTGTCAAGTCTTAATCCCCCTGTCGAGACGGTTGGCTGTATTAAGAATGACGACACAGTACGGGCCGGCGAGTGAAGGATGCTTTGCTTACTTGGACTTCGGTTTTCTCAGTTGCTATGGCTGTTTCAAGGTAGTACACTGTATCTAGAACGAAGGTGAAACGAAAGACATGTAAGTCCTCGGAGGCGGGTACTTAGTCGCACAAGGAGAGGCCCGAACCAGCTGGCTGTGAGACGGCGGGCTGATATTATGTCCAAACACCTTGATCGCGACACGGCGGGTTGGAACGGGTTTAGTTAGGAGCCTGTCACCCGAATTCGTACGACGTCGATGGGAATATCACGACCGTTTGATGCGAATAACAATAGGGACAATGATCTGCAGCTAGCCTGTTCGCAGTGGGGGAAATCTTGACGTGCATCCGGGGTGGAGGCAGCCATCCTCGCAGGGGACACGCATGCACGTACAAGGGCCCTTCTACGGTAGGCTGTGCGACACTATTGATGGGCGAGGGTTGGTTGAGATGATCCCGGCGCATACAACTGATGTATGAGGATGCAGCTTCACTTGATGGAGTAAGGCTTGACGAGAAAAAACCTAATGAGCCCGGCAATATGAACTTATGAAGATGTGCCTGTGTTGGCTTGCCAATTGACCGCCGGAAGCGTCAAATACGAACCCGAAATCCACTGTCCAAAGGAAGTATGATAACCACGTTGTATCAAGCAACATGTTGGTCCGAATGTAGATTCGGCCAAAAAAAGATTGAGCCATGAATAATGACGAGCGTTCAAGGCTTTGGTGTCGTACCTAGTACCAGGTCACTGGTTGAGCATCATAGCCAGCAACGAACGCATAGTATATAACATCGATAAACTGACAATGAATATCACCGAAAACCGATAGTTCAAGGCAGTCCCATCTCATAGGAGGCAGACAAGCTAAGGCCGGGAGGCTAAGTGATGTGTAGTATTTACCTGGTCGCAACGGGATTTCTTGTCGAGTGTCCGCAATCAATCAGATATCTTCTTATCCTTAGCGTTAGACGAGATGCCACGACACGGCCTACCGAATCTCGACAGAATGGTCTGAGCGACAGGTGACAACCGGCAAAAGCCGAGGTATACAGAGTCACCATAGACATACGTACCATGTTCTTATGATTTCCTACCTGTGAATTTCTATGAGACGGATAACCCGGAACTCCAAACGGCGTGTCGGTAGGTTGCTTAGACGAGTGACAATTGAAGTCGTTGAGAGTGCACGATTACTCAACAACCCTGGACCGGGCGCTGAAAAGAGAATACTGTGTAGATATCGGTACCTTGGAGTACCTTCGCGACCAAGTGCCGATCGAGAGAGCCAGGTATCGCGGTCCCGATTTTTCGATTGCGATGCGAAGAATCGAGAGTTGGGCTGTGTCTGAGGTAGTATGCAAGCAATAATCACGAATACCGGTACCCAATAGTACAGATGCCCAAAAAGAAACCCCAAGCGTCACGAGCCGACGTTTTAAGTGGAGGGTGAAAGGTGGAAGGGTAGAAGGGTGGGAAGGGGAAAGAGGGTGTAAGTCCTCCGCGGTAGGTACAGTACTTTGACGAGTGCATCTAAGTATCTATTGGCAGCTTTGGAAGGTGCTGGCTGTGGCTGTGCTCTGCGCCAGTAGTGTGTACTTGCTTGATTGGTTTTCGGTAAGCAGGCTCTGGGCATTCGTCTCTCTCTCGTCCCCGCCATTCCGCTCGCTGTTGTCCGCCTTACTTTTTGCCTGGATGGTTGCCTTATTCTTGGCGCCGCCAGTTCCAATTCATGGCCCAAATCCCCCCCGTCTTTTCCTATCCCCCGTTGTTCTTTGCCTAGTGTATTATTCTATTGCTCGCATCCTTGCGCCGCATGACCGCCCACGTAGCAGTGCTGCTCCCGTTGCTGCTTCTATCTTTTCCAACACCATCTTCTTTCTTCTTCGCTTCATTTGACTTTTGGGTTTCAGTTTTGTTATATTGCGGAAGCGACATCGACCGGCTGTTTTCTTCCCGTCGTATCGCCATCGTGAAATAGTGAGCGATCAAATACGTAAATTTAACAACCTTTTCCTCCTCCAGCTTATCATTGCTTGGCGCCTCTGGTTTCTGGGGCTCTGCTGCCTATTTCCCCTCCATCTACGTAACGCCCAGTTGCGCAATCCTCATCCGAATCTTGGTTCGTAAGGTACGGGGCGGACACCATTTTCCCTAGGACTTTAGCCTTTTGTGTCTCTTTCGTTTTGGGTGTGATACTTCTTCGCGCGGGTATATTTCTGTCTCATTCGATGGGTGACGGCTGTTCCTCCCTTGAGCGACAGTCCCTCTCATATCTCTGACAGACCTCATACTCAGGAGTACTGCTGCCGTTATGATGCGATAACAGAAACCTCACCTCCCAGGATCACCATTCAGGCCAGCCCGTTGGTCTTCGCATCCGTTGCTAGCCATTGCTTCATTGTGTCTTTGGAATAAATCGAATCCTATACGCCTGGTCTTGGTCTCCTGATATCTGTATACACGAAACCTAGTTTGCTGTTGGATCGCTCTCACCACCCCCATTCCTACCGAGGTCAATATACTAGTTCCAATGCTACAGGCGATATGAGCATCATGGATGAACACCACCTGAGTTTGACATCGCCCGGCCCTTCGAGCATACATCACCTCGAACGGCCACTAAACATTCCCTTTGACTTCACTCCACAAGCCATGCGGGCGGGCCAACAAGAGAACATAAACTTTACTGCACCTGATGTCGATGCAACCGGTAAAGATCCTCTGCTTCGGTGGTACGAAATCAATGACGGGCCATGGCACCCGCCCGAGCTAACATCCGGCACCGGGGATGGCAGCGGCCAGTCCATGGTATCGGGCATGCGGGATAACCGGTTCATAGTCCCCAACCGGTCGAGCATGGTGCCGTCTGAGATCATACCGCAATCCGACTCTGGGTACGGGAGTTATCATCACCAACCTAGCATCGCCAATGGCTCAGTTTGCGACCACTCCTTCGACACCAACCAAGACGCACAGAGCATCATGGGTGCATCCATGGTCGACAACCAGTTCTCCGTGCCTGATGTCATATCCAAGAATAATATTACCTTGGCCGACTCATGTGACACGTGGTCCAGTCCTATTAGGATAGAAACCGTTAGTATGATATGCGAGGAATGCGGGAAGGGATGCAGGACCAAATCGGAGTTGAAGTTCGTCTTGCCCTTCTTAAATCTTACTTTTCGGGATGCACATAGGCTGATACCTTTTGCTCAGGAAACATGACCAACGCCACAGGAAGCCGTTTAAATGCGACGTCAAAAATTGCTCCCGAACTCAAGGTTTCAGTACCACAAATGACCTGGATCGGCACAAGAGGAGCGTGCATCCCGGCAGCCAGACATTTGGCAATCGCTACGTCTGTCAGATTGGCGCTTGCAAAAGCAAGGACAAAGTTTGGCCACGTGCAGATAATTTTAAAGCCCACCTCAAGCGTGTCCACAACAAAGAGATAGTAACGGAGGAGGATCTCGAAAGCTGCATCTATAAGTGAGGGCTACAAATATGTGATTCCACCAGTGCCTTTCTGATTTTTCCTTTACAGACCCCCGGCTTCGCTTGATGAGCCTACTAATGATCCACCGCAAGAAGCTATGCCTGATCTAGGCGAATATGCCGGGTTGATTCATGGACAGCCAAATAATTGGCCACCCTTTGTTGACCCAGCCCAAAATGCTAGATCATTTGGCCCCCTCGATGAGGCCCAGGGTGAGGTAGCTCTCCCTTTACCGGGTTCGCAGCGGCAGCTCGGCAATGACCGTGTTTTTATTACGGCACGGCAGCATGAGCAATACCAAGAGACAGTTGAATCGAACCCGCCATCTTATAATGCGATAGCTTCGTCATCTGATATGCAAAATAACCAGTTGTCCGGAGAACCTGAGATCTCTGGGTCTACATCGTCACCTGTCCAAGCGCAACTGGCTCCGAGGTCAAGAGAACACTCTGTAGATACCCAGGTCTCTGGCATGGACGCCTCAGAACTTGATCTATCAGATGGACCTTGTGAATATGTATCAAGGAATTCCCCATCGAATGATCTCGATGATCATCTAGTAAAAGCCGACAGCGTGGGCTCTGAGTCTATTGAACCTGAACGAGATTCGGCGCCTGCCACAGCCTCTTCAAAATTAGATCTCAGTACCCTGGATTTAAGTGAGATGTCTAAACTTGTTGAGGCCCTCCAGAGTCGTGGCGAGATGAGAAACTTTCTCGAGGTCGTCGAAAGTCGTGGGCTTCTTGAGCAGTATGGATGTAAGAAAGGAGGATTTGAATCAGCGGAGCCCACCAAGACCGAAACTGACGCTGCCATCAACCAAAGTCACTATCACCCTTGCCCCACATGTGGCAAAACATTTCCTCGAAAATGCGAGTTAAAGTGCGTCGTCCCTGCATTATTTGTTTGTTCGGGAGTGCTGATTATTTGACAGAAAACACCAGAAAAGACACGAGAAGCCGTATGGCTGTACCATGCCGGGTTGTGATAAGAAGTTTGGAAGTAAGAATGACTGGAAACGTCACGAGAACACGCAGCATTTCCAGCTGGAAATGTGGGGTTGCGACGAGGAGAGTTGTGAGAAACTCTGCCACCGCCGAGAAATGTTCAGGGCTCACCTTGAAAAAGACCACCAAATCGCCGATCAAAGCATATTGGACGCGAAGCTCGAGAAATGCCGAGTTGGGCGAAACTGTGAGGCTAGATTCTGGTGCGGGTTCTGCCAGAAGATCGTAGAGATCAAGCAACAGGGTCAACAGGCCTGGGCCGAGCGGTTTGATCACATCGACGAGCATTTCTCTGGTCGAAATGACCGAGCTCAAAAAGGAATAAGCGAATGGAAGAGCTTCGACCTACCGTTTTCAAATAATGAGGATTTTGGAGATGGGGATGACTCTTACCCTTCGACCAAGAATGCCAAGGCTCAGCGTTCTCTTAGTCATACGAAGTCTAAACGCAAACGCGCAGACGGCGGAAACGGGGGCCACCCGAAGCGAACCAGAACACAAGGTCGAAGCGTGGTATGCGTAAGTCAATGCTGAAATCCTTCTCATCTCCTTATCATCCACTAACAGCCTCGTAGTGTCATTGTAATGACCTGATAACAGTATCGCAGCTCCGCTGCAACTTCCCTTGCGAACACATACCTTGCGCAAATTGTGAGCGATGATATCGATTTGAAATATGATATAATGTTGGATTTTCAGGAATTATTTGAGGCTAAATAGGTTATGATATACCCCGTATATAGCATGTTGTTTATAGACTTTCTGAAGCTGGATACAGGTAGTAGGCACTGAGCAAAATTCAGCAGGCAGGGACCTTTTAGCCCGCGTTTAGTTGCAACTGATGGAGATGTTTGGCTACAACAAGGGCAATTTTGGATATGATTTAAGCACAATTCGAGTTGGTATTTTTCAATATGAAGTATTGGATACCTATAACAATGGCTTGAGATTTCATGTATGCCAAGTCCCGTCGTAGTTGAAATTAGTGTAAGCGGGCAGGCAGTGAACCAGGCATTAGGCACTTACGGTACGGGCGTTTGCTGGGGCAGTAATAGCTGGGGCAGTAACTGCTGGGGTGGCCGTCAGTGGGGCTGTCTGGCCATGACTAAGAGACACCTAGCACTGTACCCTAAGAGATAGGTACCTGCCGTCAGCTCGAGCTGCTGAGCTCAGTCAATTATGACGTTGTAACAACACGATATCAGGTAGAACGTTTCAAAGGTACTGGGTACCCAAGCAGACGTTTCAACCGACCAAAGACCTTCCTTCGTATCCTCACTTTTCGTTCTTTCATGGACTCGACATTCTCGTCAAATACCTTGGAGATCTACCAACTTACACTACACTAGCTGTCAGCACTGCGCAAGAGTGAGCATCTGGGCAGGGATAACCCTCCCCTCAGCCCATACGTCACGTCTTAATTGAACGACTTACTGCGTAGCCTTCGAAGCCAACCTTCTCTTTCTACAACATCAGATTTCTTTCTGCCTTACCTTCTCTTTCTGCGTGTGTTGGATCATCTGGAAATACGTCTTCACAATGGAGTCCTTCGGAAAGCTCAAGCGACGTGGGACTGACCTGCTTAACTCAATCCCGCATCACATTCCCTCAATACAGGGAGTGCAGATGCCCGCTATTCCTCACATCGGCGGCGGACACGGTATGAAAGGAACTTGGCAGCACATCGACCTGCCCTCACTGCCGCGCTCATCACACTCCCTCGATATCGTCGCAGGCAATGCCTACATCTTCGGCGGCGAGGTCGAGACCCGCAAAGCCGTCGACAATGATATGCACGTCGTCGTACTGCCGTGGAGCGGTGCCCCAGCCGACTACTACGCCATCAAGCCGAAGCCCTCACCCAAGTCTTCAGCCGGCGATGGAGACGTCGCTAAACCCGCCCCCATCACCGAGGAGGACGAGACCGAATCGCAGCTCAAAGATCCCCTGACCGAAGTCTCGCTAGGCTCATCCATGTCGACACCTGATGTCGAATCAGCGCCTGAGCCTCCGACGTTCAACAAAGGCAAGGCGCGCGAGACTGGCGACATCCCTCCACCACGCCTCGGACACGCCACAGCAGTCATCGGCTCGCGTATCTTCCTCTTCGGCGGCCGCTCCGCAGCCGCAGGATCGTCGACGCTAGAGGAGAACGGCCGGGTCTGGGTCTTCGAGACCAAGACGCACACATGGACGTATCTCGATCCGCACCACAGCAGTCCCATCCCGCCAGCACGCAGCTACCACGCCGCTGCAGCCACGGAGAAGCCGCGCGAGTTCGCCATCAAGCCCATGCGTCTCCGGCGCTCGTCGACGTGGAAGGAGTGGGCCGAGGGCGACTCTGCCGAGGTCGGCATCCCGCAGCGCCCCATCACCGGCGCCATCGCGGAGAAGGCCACAGACGACGAGGCTGCCGGTGCTGGGTTTGGCACCTTCTTTATTCACGCTGGCTGCCTGGCCGACGGCACGCGGTCGTCCGACGTGTGGGCCTTCGACGTGCATGCCCGCACATGGAAACAGCTCCCTGACGCTCCAGGCCCAGCCCGCGGCGGCGCCGCGATAGCCATCGCCAAGAGCAGGTTGTACCGGTTCGGCGGGTTCGACGGGACAAGCGAGCTCGGCGGACAACTGGACGTGCTGCTTTTAGGCCTCGACGAGTTCGACGACCAGAACAGCCTGGGCGAGATCGGCGTCTTCGCCCGCGGGGAATGGGAAAGCATTGTCGCGCCTGAAAGCAATAACAGTAACTCAGAAACAACAGGCCTCACCTCCTCCGAGCCATGGCCGGCACCTCGCAGCGTCGCGAATCTCTCGCTCGTGCAAGCCGGTGGCGGCCGCGAGTACCTCGTGTTATCCCTCGGAGAGTCGGCACCCTCCGACAACGGCCACGAGGGCGCGGGAAGCTTCCACGCCGACATCTGGGCGTTCCCCGTTCCGCCACTGGGCGGCACCACCGCAAGCCTGACAGATGCGCTCTGGCGTTCCGCCGGCCGTAGTACGGGCGAGGGCCGCTGGATCCCTGTCTCTACCGGCCCGTTTGATGCCGACGAGGGGCTTGATGTCCAGGGCCCGGGACCACGCGGGTGGTTCGGGGCTGCGCCGCTGGGCGAGCTCGAGGAGAATGCGATTTTCGTCGCTGGTGGGTTGGGGGAGAATGGGGCGCGACTGGGTGATGGGTGGATTTTCAGGCTTGAGTGAATATGCACTCAGGTTTGAAGGAGGGATTAACCAAGTAACGGGTATAAGTTGATTCGAATTGGCTTCCATGGTACCGCGAAACTTTGTTTGATTAGGTTTGCTTTGGCATGATTTATTTCGTTACGGTTTTGGCGAAGACTGAATGACTACATGTTTTGGAATTTTGTGTTTCATTTCAACCCGCAAAAAATTCTTACAAATGATCGGGAGAAATTGCGGGATAACTCCAATTGCTGATTGACAGTCTACACATTGATGGGAGCGCAGTGTAAAGCGAAGCGAATGCGAGATTATATGGACATATAACGAAGCAAATAAACAGGCGAATAAAATAGCAGGAGATGGTCCGCAGATATCAGGAGAGTTGTTGTCAGTAGGTCATTCCTTTTATTATTTTCATCAAGGTTCTTCAACGGCAAATATTTCAATCGATACAAAGTGCGGTTTTATTTATGTACAGTGGTTTCGTGCAGCCCCGTCTATCTATGACGAAACCTACCTCTTCCTCTCTCAAAGTAGCAGTCAAGGTATCTATCCCTGCCTCGTCCACGACGACATGCGTGCCCACGATCTCACATCACATCACATTACATCTCATATATATGTAATTTTCTCTACCTAGCCTCACGCGACCCCCACTCTATACACTCTATAGATCAGACCGCGTAGTCTCAGGGCCCCAAGGCTTACTAGTCAGATTCGTCTGACCAGCCGCATTCTCGCACGTCTGTCGGCCAGTCTGGGGCCCGGGCTTGGGAACGTTGGCGGTGCTTCCCGTCTTGGCGCTCTGCCTCAGTCCAGAGAGTAGCTTCTTGGTCGTCTCGGGCGTTAGGTCCTCGTAGTAGTCGTCGTTGATCTGGATCATGGGGGCGTTGACGCAGGCGCCTAGACACTCGACCTCGATGAAGGTGAAGAGGCCGTCTTTCGTCGTCTCGCCTTGCTTGATGCCCAGCTCTTCTTTGATCGCTTGTACGATCTTGTCGCTGCCGCAGCCGCCGAGTTGGCAGGGGGTCTGTGGAGGTGTGCGTCAGTCACCAACATTTCTCTTGATCGTGAGAGGTAGTTATAGTTGTGGAAATTCTTGACTCACGGTTGTGCATGCTTGGACGTGGAATTTGCCGACGGGCGTGCGGTTGTACATGGTGTAGAATGAGGCGACCTCGTAGACACGGGCCGGGGGCATCTCGAGAAGCCGGGCGACCTCGTTCATGACGGAGATGGAGGTGAAGCCGTGCTGGCGCTGGCCCAGGTCGAGCAGTGGCATGACGGCGGCCTTCTTGTACTGGGGCGGGTATCGCTTGAGGATCTCGGCGATGAGGGTTTCATTTTGCGCGTTGAATTTGAACGGGATATTCGGGTTGTTGTCGGGGGTGTTTCGGTGCTACGCCGAATGATTGCAATCAGCGACTGTCTTCTGAGCTGCTAAAGGTCTGACGATAGAGGTGTTCGGTGTTGAGCCAGCCCATGTCAGGCGAGAGCGGGAATACTTACCACGGCGAGGGTGTCGCTTCTCCGGGGGCTGGCGGCGGTGAAGGCGCGGATGTGGGATCGGGGAGCTCGGGTAGCTGTTCGTACTGCGCTGCGGAAAAGCAGCTGGCTGAGTTTGGAGGCCATTGTGAGGTTGTGCGGGCGGAATTGGCTTCTGAAGGCGAGATTCTGCGAGCTCGCTACAACTTGTCGACGACGGGGCCAATTGATGATGGAAGCTGATTCACATCATCCTTGATTGGCCGGGGATAAATGCGCCCCGCTAATAACCAGACCCAGTGCTCAGAAGCTCCCTGACACCCTTCGCAGCTGACAGCGGCCCGGTTCCAGGATGTAGATATTTAAAAGGAGGTAGGCGAGAGGTAGGTACACGGAGTAGCCTTCCAACTTCCAAGCCTCATGCCGGACTGGCCAACTGATTGAAACCATCTGGAACAGGACTATTTTGGGGGCGCAAACGGTCAAGGATATATCATGATGATCTGGCAGCCCAGGGCAATTTAGCCACCTTCACCCCGCCTACATCTTCTTCTCTGCTGGCTATAACACTCGCTGGTCAAACTCTTCATTACAACAATTTGGATACGGCCGCTACACTCACTACAGCACCCCGGGAACGAGCTGGGTAGAAATCCCAGGCTGGCACGAGGAGTAAGCCACATTTATGACGGCAATAAGTTGTCCGCTGGATCTACCAGGATCATCTGATCAGCATTGCGGTTGTGCTACCCTCACTACCCTTGCGTAGCCGGTATTGAGGTAGCACCTATGGAGCCGCTTCTATTCAGAGCCAGTACTGGCTCCAGGATATCCGGCTTCATGCATTCCAGAAGAGAGCCTGCTGCTCCGGACTCATCCCTGGACCAAATGAGCTATGCTACATATACTATTGAAAACAGGGGGGCTGGTACCTACGACCCACATACATTCACTATATATTAGAGAGGTATCTCCAACTCCACTGTAACTAGACTTACTACTGAAATCAATCAATACTGTACACCTACATTTTCAACTGGTTATAAGCCCGAAAACTTAAAAATACTACTAAAAGCTTTTAAAATAACTTTATAATTAAAGCTAACTATTATTTTTATTATTATTACATTAAATTTCTCGCTAATAATTTATTTTAATAAAAACTGTTATTTTTTCACTAAGCTAAAGCTAAACAGTAAAATTTTTAGCATAATAATTATTAATATAAATATTGTACCAAATGCTGCATTAAGCAGTATTACATTAAATACCACTTTACTGCAGTTTACTTTAATATATTATTTACAATTGTTATAACACTAATTATTTAAGCAAAATTTAAATTTTTTATACCTTTTTTACTTTTTAAACTATATATATTACATTTTTACTATAGCTATTAAAAATTATTATAACTTTAAAAAAAAACGACTTAAAAACTATTAATTTTAGCTAATAATTAAGCTAAAAAACATAAATTATTAAAAACGCCGTTAATTTTGCTGTTATTTTAGCAACTAAAAATTAGCTAATTAAAACAAACAAAATATTTCAAACTTTATAAAATAAACAGAAATTTTGTTTAAAAAACCGTTTAAAAATTAAGCTTAAATCGTTTATAAAAACTTAAAAATTTAAACAAAAATATAATTTAAAAACTTAACTATTTATTTTACCAATTTATTATTACTTTTTTAACAAAAAAAACTTTTTATATTTTATTTAAAAACTTAAAAATAAATAATAAATTTAATTTTTATATAAAACTTTTTCCGATTATAACTATTATTTTATAGCATTATTTTTATTTTTATTAACTTTATTATTTTTACTTAATAAAATTGTTTTTATATTAATGCTTAGCAATATTAATAAAATCGATTTTTTTAAGCTTAAAATTATTATTAAATTATTTACACTTAAATTTTTTATTATATTTAGTAAATTTGATTTAAAGTAATTTATACCTGTTAAATTATTTAATAATTAAAATTTCTACGGATATACCTTAAGTTTAACTTTATTTTTTTTATTTAAATTTATTTTAAATAATTTTATTTTAAGCAAAAATTTATTATATTAATTAACTATTAATAGCTGCTAAAATAAATAATAAAAATACCAAGTTTTTAACTAGCTTTAAAAAGTTTATAATATTTAAATCGCTTATTAATTATTTTAAGTTTAAAAAAATATAAAAAATTATATATAAGTTATAAGTTTTATAAAATATTTTTTTAATAAAAAAAAAAAACATTTATTAAAATTTTTAGTTTATTAACGGGCGCAAACCTATACAAAGCAAAAAAAACTTAAAAAATGTCCCAAAAAAAAGTTATAAATTATATACGCAACCACTGCAAAAAAAATGCGCAAAATATAATAAAGCAGCAATAAACAAACTTTAAAGCTTAAAATAAAATATTTACAGTAACTAATATTTAAAATTTTATTAAATAGCATTTTAAATTTATTAAAAGCTTAACGTTTTATAACTTATTTTATAAATAAAACAATATTTTTTTAATTATTAAAAGCTTAATTTTTTTATTTGCTGTTAAATTTTGCTTTATTTGTTTTAACTTAAAAAAATTAAATTTTAATATTTATATTTTAAAAAAACCTTTTTTATTAATAAAATTTTTTTTAGCATTTAAAAAAAATTACTTTATTTTTATTTCTATTTTTTTTTAAACTAATTATATTATTACTGTTAAATAAGCTTTTAGAAAAAAAATAGCAAAAAGTATAACTTTTAATTTAGCTTTAATAAAAGCCTAACAAAAAAAACAGTTAAAAAAAATAGCTGTTTAAAACGGTGCGAAAGCTTTATTACTCGCGGAATAATACCAGAAAAATAACCTCTAAAATAATAACAGTAACCGCTTTAAAAAGCATAGCTAAAATTACAAACCTAGCTATTAGCACTATATTTTTGCCGGCTAAAAAATAACAAATTACTTAAAAAACAAATGTTTTTTTAAACACTTAAAAAAAGCTTTTAAATAAAAATAAAAAAAAAAGCTTACTAACAAAAAGTAAAAATTAAATAATAATAATATTAAAACCGTAGCAACTTTTTTTGCTACCAGTAAATTAATAATAAATACTTTAAACCTAGTATTTTTAATAGCTCGTAATAACACTAATAAAGTAAAAAAGCAACCGGAACAAAAACCCGGCATTTTTAGCAAAATATTTAGCAATTTTAAGCGTTAAAAAAATTACTGCTTATTAGCAACAAAAACGCTTACACTAAAAAGCTTAATAGCTAACGTTTTATTAAATTTAAACTTGCAAAAAACTTTAATAAAAATAAGTTTTTTAAATTTATTTAAATTTAAAGCAAAAAACTTAATAAAACAGCTAGCAAACTATATAATTTTAAACAGTAGTTATAGTTAAACCAACTTTAGTAATAGGTTTTTATTTACCAAATTTAAATTTTACCAAAAACTACTAGTTTACGGCATAAAAAGCGCAATTATAACTTTAAAATAAATAAATATCGCTAAGTTTTTCGCTATTATAAAAAAAAATTAAAATAGTTATTATTATAAATATTATTTACTGTTTATAAATAAAAGTTAATTTAGTGTTTATTTTGCAACTAGTTAAAAAAAGCGCTAAATTTTTGTTTTAATAAAACAAAGTTTAAGCCGCTATAAAAAAGCACACTTTTTTAACGGCAAAAAAATCTAGCAAACTATATATAGTTAAACAACTAAATAAAAACTTTTAAGTAGCTACTTTAAATTTTATTTTTCGATTTTACTTTATTAATTTTATTTTAAAAGTGTGGCATAAATAATTTAAGCATATAAATAACGAAAAAATAAAAAGTTTAATAATAATAACTAAAAGCTTAAATTTATAAATTAAATACTGCTTATGCAAAGCTTATATTATTAAAAAAATGCAAATTAAGCCACATAAAAAAAAATTATTTAAAAAAATTTACTTTTTAAAATTTATATATTTTAACAAAATTAATATGCTTTATAATATATTTAAAAGCTATAATAACTTTATAAATTAAATAGCTATTGTATGCAGCTTTAACGGTTAAATATAAACTATATTACTGTTAAACCCATTATTTTAGTTTTTAAAATTTAAACTATTTTTGCAAAAATAAAAAAAACTTAAAAAGTGCTATCGTTTTATTACCTTTAACAAATTAAGCTTATATATAAACAAAAAAATTGTTTACTATTGCAGCTAAAAAAACATTATTATAAAGTATATAACTATAAATTAGCACTAATAAAACAGCAAAGCTAAAAAAACTATTTGTACAATAAAAAACTTTGTATAATTATTATTTGCTACCGCTAAAAAAAAAAAATATCACTAAAATATTAGCTTATTTTTATTTAAATAGCAGCTTATATTAAAAATAAAAAACGGTTTAAAAAAACAGGCTTAACGCTTTACTAAAACTGGTACAGGAAAAAATTTAACGTGAGCAATATAGTAATTTTTAGCAAATATAGCAAATATATGCTACAAAGCAAACCAAACATGCTAAAAAATAAAACTGTTTTTTATATTATAATTAGCTATAAAAACAATAAAATTTATAATTATATAGTTTATAAGCTTAATAATTATATTGTTATTAATGTTAACAACATTTTTTTTATTAAAAAATATTTGCATATATTTACAAAAAAAGCAAAAAACCACTTAAAAAAACGTTTTAAATTACCGTTACCACTTAGCAAACAAAAATAAAAAAAAACTGCGAAAAAAATTAAAAAACGGCTTTTTTAAATTTATTTTCAGCAAAACTTTTAAATTTATATATATTTACTACTTATATAAAATAATCACGAAACAATTTAAAAAAACTATTTATATTTAAAAAAACCAGCATTTACTAGCGCTATTATAATTAACGCGGTTAAATATTAAACTAAAAAGCTTTATAAAAAACGTATTAAAAAGCTATTATAATTTATGCTTTTAAATATAAGCTTTAAACTATTTACGTTATAAATTAAAGTTTTTAGCGCTTGCGTTTAAAATAGCAATTGCAGCACTATTATTTATAATATTAGCGGCTAAAATAAAGCTTAAAAGCTATAATTAAGCAAAAAATAATATTAAATAACTCGAATAACATAAAGCTATAAAATCGAAATACAAGTTTTTTGTTAACAACTATACTTAAACTTTCTGTAAATTACCTGCTAGCAAAAATATAATATCCGGCAAATAAATATACAAAATTAAAAAAAGTGCTTATAGCAAAATTACTAGGTATAAAGTACAATAAATAATTAAAAGCTTTAAATAAATTGCTAAAAAAAATTATAATAAAATGTTTGCGTTAATAGTTAAACTTATAAGCTATAAAGTTATATTTGCTATTATTGCAGCATTAAACTTTAAAATTAAACAAATAAATGTTAAAACTGCTTTTTTATATAAAAAAGTAAAAAAAAACATATATATATAATAATTACTTAAATTTAACAATAGTACTAGTAAAGTTTGCAAACTAAATAAAGCACTATATAGATTTAAACAAACTTTTAAAATATAATATTAAACGCTAGCAAATTTTTTGCATACATTAAGCTTTAAACCATTAAATTTAAACGTTAAAATTTTCGCTAAAAAGTATATATATATAGCTATTTATATAAACGATTTATTTATTGCTAAACTATTAAAAAAAATTAACAAAATTAAAAAAGCGCTATTTAATAAGTTTAAAATGTAAAACTTAAGTTTTTATTTTTTTTATTTAAGCATAATAATTATATAAAATCGAGCAAATAACCGCTTTTTTTTTTTTAGCTAAAAAGCTTACCTGGAAAAAATAATTAAAAATTTCGGCCAGTAAAAAGCATATATAATCGCTACTTTAATAAACATAAACAAAATTTTAAAGCTAGCAAATAATTATAAAGCTTTTAAAAAAAATATACAGTAATACGTTAAAATTATTAGCTGCTTAATATACGCTATGCTAAGCACCAAATTAAATATAATTTATGCAGTGTTTTATTTAAGCAGGTATATAAAAAACTTTACGCTAACACACGGCAAAGCTGCTAAAAAAATATTATAATATTTTTACGGCACTATTAATTTAAAGTTATGCTATAAAAAAAACCTGCAAAATTTGGTAAAATAAATTAACGCTAATTAAACTGGTTGCATATAAACTAAAAAATTTATTGCTAAATATATTTTTAATATAAGCAGTGGTGCTATTAGCTAAAGTTTAAAACAACAGCAAAATATTACGTTATTTTTTTGCAAATTAAAATTTATAAAATAAACGCAAGTTATTAAAAAAACTATATAGTGTTACGAATACGTGTTGGTATAAGGGTGGCCTAGGTAGCGGCCCAATATTTTCTTTTTTTTCCCGCACTTGTTTTTTTTTGCGCACCTGTGTTTCTTTTTTGTTACGTAACTATTTACCTGGCTTACCAGGCCCGCAGTAATCCATAGCTCATTAAACTTACGGTAATTTATAGCTTACCAAGCTTACAGTAATTTATAGCTTACCAAGCTTATAGTAATTTATAGTTTACCAAGCTCGCGGTAATTTAAGCGATTATTACATTTTTTATGTTTATATAGTTATGTATTTTTTATATTTAGTTACTTGTTATTTTTGTTTTTTAGCTATTAATTTAAAATCGCTAAATATTAATATATTTATTTTTTAAACACTTAATAATATTTTTTATTGCACAGTAATAAAAGTACAATAAATTTTTTTAATAAATATCCGCTAATTTTTATATTATTACCTGCAAATCAAAAATCCCCGACAAGTTTATTATATTGTTATATAATAAGTCCGTTATATTTTAATAGCTTTTTAATCAATAAAAATTAGTATCGTTATAAATACCGATATTAAAAAACAAAACCAAAAAAAACATTAAAAAATATATATTTTATTAATACCTAAAAGCAAATAAAAATAAGCTAAAAATTTCAAACTTTTCCGAAAAATAAAAATAAATTAATTAATTAAATTATAGGCCCGAAAGCACGAAATTAAGCCCAAAAAAAACAATTAAAAATATAATTGTAATATAAATTAAAAGCAGCAGTAAAACAAATTTAAGCAGCAAAAACAAAGTTTAAAAAACTTTAAATAACTTTATAAACAAAAAAAAAAACAGCAATATTTAAACTATTTATATTAGCACCGTTAATTTTAAAGCTTACGATATTTTTTTTTTTTTTTTAGCACCTAAAGTTATTACACCTGTTTTACCGCCGTTTTTTTTATAAATAACCTTAAAAATATTAACTATATTATTAACAAGTTAAGGTATAATTTTGCTAATAATATAAAAAACTCCAATAATATTATAAGCTAGCCAAGCTATATAAAAACTAGTTACTTAAATTACGGTAATTATATTATTAATTTTAAAATTAATAGCTTAACAACCAGCATTTTAAATATTTAAACTAATTATAACAAGCACGTTAATACTAAAAAAAACTATATAAATAGCCTAAAAAAACAATAGTATATTATTTTTATTATTTTTACCATTATTAAAATTAGTAACAATATTAAAACTGCTTAACACAAAAAAATTTAAGATTACGGCTTTTAAACTATATAATAAATTTATTAATGTAAATATGTTTTTAATTTATGTGCGACTTTACTTAAAATAGTATTTATTTTCGATTATAAAAAATAATTAAAAAATAATAGCTATATTGCAATTTTTAGCAAAAAAGGTATTTAAATAGTTTAAGCTAATTTTTAAAAATTTTTTAAAGGCTAATAATAAAAAAAACTTTAAAAAAAAACAAAATTTTTTTTTGCGGATTATAACAAATTTAAAAAACGTATAAAAATATTATTTAAAAATATTAAAAAAGCAAAACATATTAAAAAGCAGCTATATTAACTTAAGCAAAAAATATAAGCATTAAAATATACTATAAAGTTTAAACGATTAGCAGCAATTTCAAAATTACCAAAGTTAGCTTTATTTTATTTATTTTATAAAAAACTTAAAATATAAATATAAAACAAATTATTTAAAATAAATAAACTAAATAAATTTAAAAAATATATCGATATAGCGATTATAATCGATAAAAATTTTTTTAATCGGTACTTTAAAAAAAAAAAAAACCTTAAAAAAAATTAAATTTTTTTAGGACAATAAAAAGCAAAAAACAAAAAAAATAAGCGTAATTTAACAGCAACTTTTTAAAGATATATTATAGGTTAAGTGTTTTAACTGTAGCAAAAAAAAACATTTCAAAAAAAATTGCCGGTTTAATAAAAAACCAAACGGTTAAAAAAAATACCAAAAAAAAAAAATTTGTTAACTTAAAAAAAAGGCAAAATTTATAGCAGTTTAAAATAATAATAAACAATTAAAAAGCGAAAAAAAAAAAAACCTTTTTAAAAACTAAGTATAATGTTGCAATTATTTATTAAAACGATAATTTTATACTAAAACAAAATAAATGTTTTATTTGCAACAATTTAAAAAATAAAGCATGCAAATATTATTTAAAAACGTATTAATTATTAAAATAAATTAAGCGAAAATATATTTGTTATAAAAATAAAAACTGCAAATTGCATTTAAAAAAAGCTATTTTTACACTGCGCTAAAATAAAGCCACTTATAAATTTTTATATTGGTTATTTTATAAAAAATACAATTGTTTATAGTATTAACAAGCAAAAAATAACGCCGGATTTAACCCAGCGGATAATTTAAACGAAAATATTAAAAAAAAAAGCTTATGCAATTATAATAAAAAACTTTTTTATAAAGTACTGCCGAAAACATATTTAATATATATAAGCATTAACTAAAGCAAAAAAGCTATAGCGCTAAAATATATATGTTATATAGCAATTATTTATAAATTATATAAATAAACGTTTGTATTTTTATTAAAGTATAAACAAAAAATCGGTAAATATAAGCTGTATTATTATATTTATAATATTTTAAAAAATTTAAAAAATAATTTATAAGCATGCAAAAAACACTTTTATACTTAAATTAGTTAAAAAGCAACTATCCGTAAATATTTATGCTATATAAAAATTTATTATAAAATTTACCGAAAAAGTGCAAAACTATAAAAAATATTATTTATAAAAAACTTAAAAAGCAAAAATAAAAACAAAAAATTATTTATAAATAACTTAAAACTATTAAAGCAAAAATTTTAAAATATATTGTGCTTAATCAAAAAAAAAAATAGTACTAATGCATAAATAACCACTGCAAAAAACATGCAGTTAAAAAAGCAAAAGCTTGAAAATTTACTAAGCTTAAAAAACAAAGGTTAAAAAACAAATTGGGTTTTTGTTAAAAAAATAACAAATAATTACAAAAACTAAAATTTTATAAAAAATCCAATATAAAAAAAAAACCAACTAGAAATTCCGATTAAAATTAATAAAAAATAGTATAACATATTAATTAATTTTAAAGCATAAGTTAATATTATATTTTTTAAAATTGCAAAACGAAATTAAATTTTTTAAAAATATAAAACAAAGTTTTATAAAATTATTACATTTAATAAAAGCAATTTTAATTATAATAACGGTTAAATATTTAAAAAAACCAAATTTTTCGTTATATTTATACAAAAATATAAAAAACAAATTATATTAAATATTGCCGATATTTTTAATTATAATATTGTTTTAAAAATGTTATAATTAAAATTTAGCAACCTAGTTATTTAATAAAAGTTTAAAAAAATCACATAAAAAAATAAAACAAGCAAAAACAATAAAAAAAACAATAAAACACACTACAGATAAAATCCCAAAAAAATATGCAAAATTTAAAGATTTATTTTAAAAAAAAAAAAAAATTACTAAAATATAGTTTTTAAAACTATAAAATACCTATTAAAAAAAAAACAAAAATTTAATTTTTACAAAATTTATTATATAAACTTATAAAAAGCTAAAGCATTACAAAAATATTTTAATAAAAATTTAGCAAAAAAGTTTATTTAAAAATTAATATTACCAGCTAAATACCTAGTAATAATAGTACCAAAAATTAAAAACAATAAACTTTAACTAAATAAAAACAAAAACCTAAAGTTTTAAATAATAATAAACTATCGACTACTAAATAACGCTATTATATTAAATAAACACTTTTTTACATTAATGTCAACAATAAAAAAAAACATTAGTAAAGCAAAATAGTACACCATAATAAATATGCTAAATAAATACTATGCGATTTGCATAGCAAAAGAAAAAAAAATAAAAAACAGCGATATAAACAATTTATAAATTTTATAAATATTTTGTTATGCTAAAAAAATTACAAAACGCACCGGCTAGCTTTTAACAAATAATAATAACAATATTTAAAAAGTTTCTTAACAAGTTTGTATTTATATATTTAAACGATATTTTAATTTATTTTAATATTTTAAAAAAATATAAAAAATATATAAAATTAGTATTAAAAGCACTTTAAAACGCGAAACTACAATTAAACACTAAAAAATGCAAATAGCACATATAAAAAGTTAATTTTTTAAGGTATACGATTATCCCAGAACAAATTTAAATATAATAATTTAAAATTAAAATAATACGCAACTAAAAAATTTTTAACCCAGTTATGGTTACGGATATATAACAAGCGTTAAAATTTTTAAATTATACTTAATTATTTATTAAAAATTTTAGTAAACTTGCTCGGAAGCTTACCTAATATACAATAAAAAAATATAAAAAAAAAACGTTTTTTATATTAAAAAAAGCCCGAAAAACATTTAAACAATTAAAATTCCAAGTAATATTTAATTTAGTAGTTAAATTACTTAATTTACTTAAAAAAAAACGATTAAAAACAAATGTATTAAACGAAATAATTGCTGGAGTATTTAAGCAATTAAAAAAAAATAAAAAATAATATTTAATAGCTTATTACCTAAAAGCACTAAAAAATGCGGCATTACGATATTTAATTTACGATAAAAAACTTTTAGCAATTATTATAGCACTTAAAAAATAAAAACCTTTTTTTACGGAAATAATAAAACCTATTAAAATTTATTTAAATTACAAAAATTTAATTTGATTTATAACAACTTAAAAAATCAATAAACAACACAAAAACTAGTTAATTTTTTTTTCTAATTTAATTTTAAAATATATTATATTAAAAAAAAAAAACATTTAAGCAAACATTTTTAGCAAACGCGAAATAAAAAAATTTAAAATATGTAAACAAAACATTTAAGTATTATATTTATAAAAAAATAAAAATTTAAAATTTAACATAATTTTTAAAAACTTATTAGCAAAACAATTTAAACAGATTTAACAATAGTACAATTAGCAAAAACGGGCTAAAATATAATACTTAAAAAAATATAATTATAACAATTTAATTTACTATAAAAAAATTTATTTACTAGTGAAATTATGCCGTAACTTTATTAAAAAATTTTATAAACATTTTTTGCACAAACATTAAAAAATAGCTAAAACGATATAAAAGCTACAAAAAAAATATAACTTTTTAAAATTAAAAAAAACTGTTAAAAATATTATTAAAAAATATAACATTTGCGCTAAAGCTAAATCTGCATAATATAAACTATATAAACTATTTTAATTAATATAAATACTTAATTAAATATAGCATACTATTGCTTAGAACTTTATTACCGGATTATTTTTATTAACAAATTTAATAACAAAAATACAATACGATGCAATATAGATTATTGTAAACCGATTTACAAAATATGCATATTTTTTACCTTTTAAAACAAATGCAACTGCAAAATAACTTGCATATGCTTTTGTTCGACAATATTTCGATAAATATAAAATACTAAACAAAGTTATTTTTAACCAAAATAAACTGTTTACATTAAAGTTTAAAAATAGTTTTTTTAAATAAATAAAAATAAAATTTAAATTTTTAACTATATATCACTTTTAAACAAATAAACAAACGAAAAAACTAAATTAAACATTTAAATAATATTTTTAAAGCTAAACTAATTATTAGCAAAACAATTAAATAAAATTATTACTTATAGCATAAATTGCATATAATATATTTATTAATAAAGAAATAAACATATTTTTGCATAAAGCAATATATAATAAATAAGCAAAAATCGGCAAACTAAAAAAATTATTTATAAAAATACCAATTATTTTAACTATAGCTTTTAAAGCTAAAATAGTTGCAACTAAAATTAAAACAATTTAAACTAAATTGTAAACCTAATTTTAATTTTTGCAACAACAGATAATAAAATACTACAACAAAAAAAAAACTAAAAAATTAATTTTAGCAAAAAAAAAACAAAGTTTATTTGCTACGATAAAAATAAAATGCTATATTAAAAATATTATAAATTAAAACAAAGCAATTAAACGACAAATTAAATTTTAAAAAATTTAGTTTTTTTAAAATTAAAAAAGTTATTTTACCAACTAATTACCGATTATTATTACCAAAAACAATGCAAATTTATTTAGTTTTTTATATTTTTTTATTTAAACTAGCGCTAAATAATACATTTTTTAAAACACAAATTAAAGTTAAAACGGATTAAAATATTTATAAAATCGAAAAAATACTAAACTTTCGTTAAAATAGCAAAAAAATTAAATACCTAGTAAAATAAAAAAAATACCTATATGCAAATAATATATAAAAATTTACAAAACATTTAAAAAATGCTGCGATAATTATAAATTAATTTTATTAACGGCATTTTAATCGACTAAAGCTTAAAAAAAAAAGTTAATTTTAAAAAAAAACGCTTAAAAAATTTTAATTAAAATTTATTAAAGCAGTTTGCGCTGCTTACACTTTTTTTTTTTTTCTTTTTTTTTTACTTAAAAACTTTTATTTTTTTTTAATACGCTTTAATTTATTTAGCTTATTTAAAAACTAAAGTTTTCGCTAAACTATTTATATATTTTTTATTTTTAAAAATTGTTTTTGCGCCTGTAAACGCGCTAATATATTTAATACAAACTAAAAGCTGTTTTGCGCACATTTTAACTCGTTTTATACAAAAAAAATGATTGCTTCGCTTGTTTTTTTTTATTTTTAAGTTAACAATGTTTAAATATTATATTATTTACAGTATTTATTAAAATTTTTAAACCGTTATAAAAACAATTAGCACAAATATATTTTATACAACAAAAAACGCTTTTTAACATTTTGCATATTAATAATTAATCGAAACAACAAAAGCAAAATATAGTTTTATAACTAAATTAATTAATAAAAAAAGCAAAAGCAAGCTTTTGCTTAGTTTTAGTTAAACGGTTAGCTTTTTTAACACGACCAAACATTTTAAAAAAATAATAATAAAAAAAAATTATTTACGGAAAAAAAAATTGTTAAAACAACAATTTTAAAAAAAAAAATATTGTTACAAATATATGTTGGTATAAAAATAGCTTAAATAACAACTTAATATTTTTTTTTTTTTTTTTTGCATTTGTTTTTTTTTACGCACCCGTGTTTTTTTTTTGTTACGTAACTATTTATTTAGCTTACTAAGCTTGCAGTAATTTATAGTTTACCAGGCTTGCAATAATTTATAGCTTACTAAATTTACGGTGATTTATAGCTTACTAAGCTTACAATAATTTATAGCTTACCAAGCTTACAGTAATTTATAGCTTACCAAGCTCGCGGTAATTCAAGCAATTATTATATTTTTTATATTTATATAATTGTATACTTTTTATATTTAATTACTTGTTATTTTTACTTTTTAGCTATTAATTTAAAATCGCTAAGCATTAATACATTTATTATTTTAATATTTAGTAATACTTTTTGTTGCACAGTAATAGGAGTATAATAAACCTTTTTAACGGACACCCGCTAATTTTTATACTGTTACCTGCAAATTAAAAACCCTCGATAAGTTTATTATATTATTATATAATAAGTCCGTTATATATAGCTACAATAATTTTTTATAAAGCTAAATGCTACAAAAAAAAAGCATGTTTGCTATTATTATTTTTAAAAATAACCAAAAAGCTATAGCTATAGCAAAAAATCCTTAGTTTTACAGCAAAATAAAGCATATATTAATATAGCAAGCTTTTTGCAAAAAAGCAATATAGCAAAACAACGTTAACTTTTTATAGATTTATATATTTAAACAAATAGTTAACGGTTTTACAAAGCTACTATTAAAAAACAAATTTATTACCTTTAAAAATATTTTAAGCTTATGTTTATAAAAAGAGTAAAAAAAGTTTTATAACGTTTTATAAACATTAAATATAATATAAAAAAACTATTTAACGTATATAATTATTTTGTTTTTAATATAACACTATTAATTTATATATTATTAAAATTTATATTTTTTAGCGAGTTTATTTATACCATTTATAATCACTTTAATTACTGCTATTACCAAAAAATTATATAAACATTATAAAAATTATTTTATAAAATAATTTTTAACAATAATAAAGCAATTATTTTAAATTTCACTTATAAAAAAAATGTTTTACGTATTTAATATTTTAATAATAACAATAATATAATTGCTATATTTACCAAAAACTTTTTTTTTTGTTTTTAATAATTTAAATTTTATTTATACTATGGCTAAAATATTTATTAACTTTATCAAACTTTTTATAAACCTAAAAACTTTTGCATTAAAAATTAAAATATATTTATAGTAATTTAATATATAATTAGCACTGCTAATTTTAAATTATTTTAAATTAAAACAATTAAATAGCTTTTATATTTATTTACGATTTATTATTTATTATAGCAAACAAAATAAAGTAAACTAGCTAAATTATATATTAAACGCAGCAGCAAAAAATATATTTAGCTATTTTGCTAAACTTTTAAATATAACGCTTAAAAATGTTAAAATAAAAATATTTAACTATAATAAACCTATTATATAGCAATATAATAAACTCGTTAAAAGTTTTTAATTTGCAAATAATAATATAAAAATTAGCAAATATTTGTTAAAAAAGTTTTTTATATTTTTATTACTGTGCAACAAAAAATATTACTAAATATCGAAGTAATAAATATATTAATGCTTAGCAATTTTAAATTAATAATTAAAAAATAAAAACAAACAAGTGATTAAATATAAAAAAATGCACAATTATATAAATATAAAAAATATAATAATCGCTTAAATTACCGCAAATTTAATAAGCTATAAATTACCGTAAATTTGGTAAACTATAAATTATTATAAACTTAGTAAGCTATAAATTACCGTAAGCTTAGTAAGGTAAATAAATAGTTATATAACAAAAAAAAAGCATAAATGCGCAAACAAAAAACAAGTGCAAAAAAAAAAAAAATATTAAGCTGCTATTTAGTTTATTTTTATACCAATATATATTTATAATAATATTTTTTTTTAAAATTATTGTTTTAACAATTTTTTTTTCCGTAAATAATTTTTTTTTATTATTACTTTTTTAAAATGTTTAATTGTGTTAAAAAAACTAACCGTTTAACTAAAATTAAACAAAAGCTTGTTTTTGCTTTTATTACTTTAATTAATTATTAATATATAAAATATTAAAAAATATTTTTTGTTATATAAAATATATTTATATTAATTATTTTTATAATAATTTAAAAATTTTAATAAATATTATAAACAATATAATATTTAAACACTGTTAATTTAAAAATAAAGAAAAACAAGCAAAGCAATAATTTTTTTTCGTGCAAAACGAGTTAAAACGTGCACAAAACAATTTCCAGTCCGTGCTAAATAAATTAGCGCGTTTACAAGCGCAAAAACAATTTTTAAAAACAAAAAATATATAAATAGTTTAGCAAAAATTTTAGTTTTTAAATAAACTAAATAAACTAAAACGTATTAAAAAAAAACAAAAATTTAAGTAAAAAAAAAAAAAAAAAAAAAAAAAGCGTAAACAGCGCAAGCTGCTTTAATAAATTTTAACTAAAAATTTTTAAATGTTTTTTTTAAAATTAATTTTTTTTTTAAATTTTAGTTAATTAAAATGTTGCTAATAAAACTAATTAACAATTATTGCAGCATTTTTTAAATATTTTATAAGTTTTTATATATTATTTATATATAAATATTTTTTTTATTTTATTAAATATTTAATTTTTTTGCCATTTTAAAAAAAGTTTAATATTTTTTTAATTTTATAAATATTTTAATTTGTTTTAATTTTAATTTATATTTTAAAAAGTATACTATTTAGCGCTAATTTAAATAAAAATATATAAAAAACTAAATAAATTTATATTATTTTTAATAATAATAGTTAATAATTAATTAGTAAAATAACTTTTTTAATTTTAAAAAAATTAAATTTTTTAAAATTTAATTTGTTGCTTGGTCGCTTTATTTTAATCTGTAATATTTTTAATATAGCATTTTATTTTTGTTATAATAAATAAATTTTATTTTTTTTTGCTAAAACTAATTTTTTATTTTTTTTTATTATAATATTTGCTATTTATTGTTATAAAAATTAAAATTAAACTTATAATTTAATTTAAATTATTTTAATTTTAGTTATAATTATTTTAGCTTTTAAAGCTATAATTAAAATAGCCGGTGCTTTTATAAATAATTTTTTTAATTTTTTAATTTTTGCTTCTTTATTATATACTGCTTTGTATAAAAATATATTTATTTTTTTATTAATAAATATATTATATATAATTTATGCTATAAATAAAAATTTTACTTAATTGTTTTGTTAATAATTAATATAGCTTTAAAAATATTATTTAAATATTTAATTTAGTTTTTTTGTTTGTTTATTTATTTAAAAATAATATGTAATTAAAAATTTAAATTTTATTTTTATTTATTTAAAAGAATTATTTTTAAATTTTAATATAAATAATTTGTTTTAATTAAAAATAACTTTATTTAATATTTTATATTTATTAAAATATTGTTAAACAAAAATATATACAAATTGTTTTGCAATTGCATTTGTTTTAAAAAGTAAAAAATACGCATATTTTATAAATCGGTTTATAATAATTTATATTATATCGTATTATACTTTTGTTATTAAATTTATTAATAAAAATAATCCGGTAATAAAATTTTAAGGAATAATATACTATATTTAATTGGGTATTTATATTAGTTAAAATAATTTATAAAGTTTATATTGTGCAAATTTAATTTTAGCGCAAATATTACATTTTTTAATAATATTTTTAACAGTTTTTTTTAGTTTTAAAAAATTATACTTTTTTTATAGCTAATATATCATTTTAATTATTTTTTAATAAAATTATGGCGTAACTTTATTAATAAATAAATTTTTTTATAATAAATTAAATTATTATAATTATATTTTTTTAAATTTTATATTTTAGCTCGCTTTTGCTAACTATATTATTATTAAATCCGTTTGGTTTATTTTGCTAATAAATTTTTCAAAATTATATTAAGCTTTAAACTTTTATTTTTTTGTAAATATAATATTTAAATATTTTGTTTAAATATTTTAAATTTTTTTATCCCACGTTTACTAAAAATATTTGCTTAAATATTTTTTTTTAATATAGCATATTTTAAAATTAAATTAAAATAAAAAAATTATTTAATTTTTATATCGTTTATTAATTTTTTAAATTATTATAAATTAAATTAAATTTTAATAAATTTAATTGTTTTTATAAAAAAAGTTTTTATTTTTTAAATGCTATAATAATTGCTAGAAATTTTTTGTTATAACTTAAATATTATAACATTATATTTTTTAATGCTTTTAAATAATAAATTATTAAGTGCTATTTTTTGTTCTTTTTTAATTGTTTAAATATTTTAGCAATTATTTTATCTAATATATTTATTTTTAGTTTTTTTTTTTAAATAAATTAGGTAATTTAACCACTAAATTAAATATTACCTAAAATTTTAACTGTTTAAATGCTTTTTTAATTTTTTTTAATATAAAAAACATTTTTATTTTTATTTTTTTATTATATATTTAATAAATTTTTAAGCTAGTTTACTAAAATTTTTAATTAATAATTAAATATAGTTTAAAAATTTTAATGTTTATCGTATATTTATAACTATAGCTAGGTTAAAAACTTTTTAGTTATATATTATTTTAATTTTAAATTATTATATTTAAATTTGTTTTAAAATAATTATATACCTTAAAAAATTAACTTTTTATATATATTATTTATATTTTTTAGTGTTTAATTATAATTTCGCATTTTAAAATACTTTTAATGTTAATTTTATATATTTTTTATATTTTTTTAAAGTGTTAAAATAAATTAAAATATTATTTAAATATATAAATATAAATTTATCGATAAACTTTTTAAATATTGTTATTATTATTTGTTAAAAGCTGGCTAATATATTTTGTAATTTTTTTAATATAATAAAATATTTATAAAATTTATAAATTGTTTGTATTACTATTTTTTTTTTTTTTTTTTTTTTTGCTATGCAAATTGCATAATATTTATTTAGCATATTTATTATAATATACTATTTTGCTTTACTAATATTTTTTTTATTGTTAATATTAGTATAAAAAAATGTTTATTTAATATAATAACGTTGTTTAATAATTAAATATTTGCTATTATTTAAAACTTTAAATTTTTGTTTTTATTTAATTAAAATTTATTATTTTTAATTTTTAGTATTATTACCACTAAATACCCAGCCAATAATATTAATTTTTAAATAAACTTTTTTGCTAAATTTTTATCGAAATATTTTTATAATATTTTAGCCTTTTATAAATTTATATAATAAATTTTATAAAAAATAAATTTTTGTTTTTTTTTAATAAATATTTTGTAATATTAAAAACTATATTTTAATAATTTTTTTTTTAAAACAAATTTTTAAACTTTAAATATTTTTTTAAAATTTCGCTTATAATATATTTTATTGTTTTTTTATTATTTTTGCTTATTTTATTTTTTTATATATAATTTTTTTAAATTTTTATTAAATAATGAAATTGCTAAATTTTAACTATAATATTTTTAAAACAATATTATAATTAGAAATATTAATAATATTTAATATAATTTATTTTTTATATTTTTATATAAATATATCGAAAAATTTAATTTTTTTAAATATTTAACTGTTATTATAATTAAAATTATTTTTATCAAACGTAATAATTTTATAAAACTTTATTTTATATTTTTAAAAAATTTAATTTTGTTTTGCAATTTTAAAAAATATAACGTTAATTTATGCTTTAAAATTAATTAATATATTATACCGTTTTTTATTAATTTTAATTTAAATTTTTAATTAATTTTTTTTATAGTAAATTTTTTATAAAAATTTTATTTTTTAAATTTAATAAATTTTTAAACTTTTGCTTTTTTAACTGCATGTTTTTTATAATAATTATTTATGCATTAATATTATTTTTTTTCCGATTAAATATAATATATTTTAAAATTTTTGCTTTAATAGTTTTAAATTATTTATAAATAGTTTTTCGTTTTTATTTTTGCTTTTTAAGTTTTTTATAAATAATATTTTTTATAATTTTACATTTTTTCGGTAAATTTTATAATAAATTTTTATATAGCATAAATATTTACGGATAATTGCTTTTTAACTAATTTAAATATAAAAATAATTTTTACATGCTTATAAATTATTTTTTAAATTTTTTAAAATATTGTAAATATAATAATATAGTTTATATTTACCGATTTTTTATTTATGCTTTAGTAAAAATATAAACGTTTATTTATATAATTTATAAATAACCGCTATATAATATATATATTTTAATGCTATAACTTTTTTGCTTTAATTAATATTTATATATATTAAATATGCTTTTAGCAATATTTTATAAAAAAATTTTTTATTATAATTGTATAAATTTTTTTTGTTAATATTTTTGTTTAAATTATTTGCTAAATTAAATCCGGCGTTATTTTTTGCTTATTAATATTATAAACAATTATATTTTTTATAAAATAACTAATATAAAAATTTATAAATAGCTTTATTTTAGCGCAGTATAAAAATAACTTTTTTTAAATATAATTTGCAATTTTTGTTTTTGTAACAAATATATTTTTGTTTAATTTATTTTAACAATTAACGCGATTTTAAATAAAATTTATATGCTTTATTTTTTAAACCGTTATAAATAAAACATTTATTTTGTTTTAATATAAAATTATTGTTCCGATAAATAACCGCGATATTATATTTAGCTTTTAAAAAAGTTTTTTTTTTTTTTTCGCTTTTTAATTATTTATTATTATTTTAAACCGCTATAATTTTTGCTTTTTTTTTAAGCTAAAAAATTTTTCCTTTTTAATATTTTTTTTAACCGTTTGGTTTTTTATTAAACCGGCAATTCTTTTTAAAGTATTTTTTTTTGCTATAGTTAAAACATTTAATCTATAATATATTTTTAAAAAATTGCTGCTAAATTACGCTTATTTTATTTATTTTTTGCTTTTTATTATTTTAAAAATTTTTAATTTTTTTTAAAGTTTTTTTTTTTTTAAAATACCGATTAAAAAAAATTTTATCGATTATAATTGCTATATTAATATATTTTTTAAGTTTATTTAATTTATTTATTTTAAATAATTTATTTTATATTTATATTTTAAATTTTTTGTAAAATAAATAAAATAAAGTTAACTTTAATAATTTTAAAATTGCTGCTAATCGTTTAAATTTTACAGCATATTTTAATATTTATATTTTTTGCTTAAGTTAATATAACTATTTTTTAATATATTTTATTTTTTTAATATTTTTAAATAATATTTTTATTTATTTTTTAAATTTATTATAATTTGCAAAAACTTTTTTTATTTTTTTTTAAAGTTTTTTTTACTATTAGCTTTTAAAAAATTTTAAAAATTAGCTTAAACTATTTAAATATTTTTTTTGCCAAAAATTGCAATATAGCTATTACTTTTTAATTATTTTTTATAATTAAAAATAAATACTATTTTAAGTAAAATCGCGCATAAATTAAAAACGCATTTATATTAATAAATTTATTATATAATTTAAAAGCTATAAGTTTAAATTTTTTTATATTTAATAATTTTAACATTATTACTAACCTTAATAATAAAAATAATAAAAATAATATGCTATTATTTTTTTAAGCCATTTATATAACTATTTTGAGTGTTATTATATTTGTTATAATTAGTTTAAATGTTTAAAATGCCGGTTGTTAAACTACTGGTTTTAAAATTAATAATATAATTATTATAATTTAAATAACTGTTTTTTATATAGCTTAGCTAATTTATAATATCCTTAAAGTTTTTTATATTACTAATAAAATTATATTTTAACTTGCTAACAATATAATTAATATTTTTAAAATCGCTTATAAAAAAAACGGCAATAAAACAAATATAATAACTTTAAATGCTAAAAAAAAAAAAAACAAATATTATAAATTTTAAAGCTAACAATACTAGTATAAATAATTTAAATATCGCTATTTTTTTTTTTATTTATAAAATTATTTAAAAATTTTTAAACTTCGTTTTTACTGCTTAAATTTGTTTTACTGTTGCTTTTAATTTATATTATAATTATATTTTTAATTATTTTTTCTTAAGTTTAATTTTGTATTTTTAAGCCTATAATTTAATTAATTAATTTATTTTCATTTTTTAAAAAAATTTAAAATTTTTAACTTATTTTTATTTATTTTTATATATTAATAAAATATTTTTTTTAATACTTTTTTCGGTTTTGTTTTTTAATACCGGTATTTATTTCGATATTAATTTTTATTAATTAAAAAATTATTAAAATATAACAAACTTATTATATAACAATATAATAAACTTGTTAAAAGTTTTTAATTTGCAAATAACAGTATAAAAATTAACAAATATCCATTAAAAAAATTTCTCGTATTTTTATTACTGTGCAACAAAAAATATTATTAAATATCGAAATAATAAATATATTAATACTCAGCAATTTTAAATTAATAGCTAAAAAATAAAAACAAACAAATAACTAAATATAAAAAAGTGCACAACTATATAAACATAAAAAATGTAGTAATTATTTAAATTACCGCAAATTTAATAAGCTATAAATCACCGTAAGCTTGGTAAGCTATAAATCACTGTAAACCTAGTAAGCCATAAATCACCATAAACTTAGTAAGCTAAATAAATAGTCACGTAACAAAAAAAAAGCATAAATACGCAAAAAAAAAACAAGTGCAAAAAAAGGAAAAAAAATATTAAGCCGCCACTTAGTCCACCTTTATACTAATATATATTTATAATATTAACGTATTAAACGGTTTTATTATAAAAAACCTATAAAACATTTGCAACTAACACATTTTTGCTATAGCTATTATTAAAAGCAAAAAGTAAAAAAAAAACAAATTTTAATATAAAATTGCAATCTAGTAAAAATTAGCAAATTAAAACGCTATAAAGTATTTTTATTTAAAAAATAACGCTTATTTATCAATTATTTAAAAACAAAAAAAAATAAGCAAAACGCAAATATAATATAATATCGATAACAGCAAAAAAAGCTAAAAAAAATGCTTATTTAACACACTGTTAAAAATCACTAAATAGTTTAAAATAAGTGACCTACCTTATTAAAAAATCAAAAATATACAATTTTAAAATTATATACAACTCCAAGCATAATATAAAACAGTCGGAAAATAAAAGTGGTAATAGCCTCATATAAATAAATATAGTTCGAGTGAGAGTATTAAAAACAAAAAGGCTAGTAATGCTGGTGGCTAGTACCTACGACCCACATACATTCACTATATATTAAAGAGGTATCTCTAACTCTACTGTAACTAGACTTACTACTAAAATCAATCAACACTGTACACCTACATTTTCAACTTATACGTCAGGCCGACCCTTCTTCGTCAGGCAACAATGCACTGCCATTCTCCAGAGCCGTCATTAGGGGCCCTCGTACCTCATCACTTAAGTGCAAACTTTCTCCCGGAGTAAGTGTTGCGCTGAATCTTCCAAGTCAAGGGTCGCTAGCATGGATCCCTTTTCCGCCATTGGTTTTGCTAGCAACATCCTATCGTTTATAGATTTCAGTTGCAATCTGATTACGGAAGCCGGGGAAATATATGGTTCGGCTTCGGGCATCACTTCTAGCGATCGAACTATTGAGATCATCGCACAGGATGTCCAAGGACTCTGTGCTGCCATGATAGCTCGCTCTCCTGCTGGGTCAAACGACCTACAAGAAATTGCCCAAGAATGCCAAGGAATTGCTAATGAGCTACTGACTGTTGTGCGGAAGCTGACCTGGCCCAAGCAAATTCCGGAACGATTGAAAAAGTGTGGCAGTTTCGCTCTTGCCTTGCGCAGGGTTTTGAAGAAAGGAGATCTAAATTCAATTAGCGCCAGGCTCCAGAAACTACAGCTTCAGCTAGTGATGCGCATGCAGTGGATGCTTCAGTAAGTGTTACTGAGGAACTTTACTTCAACCAGTAAGGCAACATGACCTGACCAAGTCTAGAAGTGAGAATTCCGAGATCGCTACTAGTATCGCTAAGATCGAGGATTCTATAATTAAAATGGGTGTCAAAAAGACAGCTTCGCTCAACGAATTGAGAGCTGAAATTATCGAGATACTAGGACGCCTTGAAATTGGGGCAACAGTTCGACGTACGGTGACGCCAGAGCGGCCATTAGACGAACGTAGAGATAGCTGTGGTGCAAATTTCCAGCAAATATCGAGTGTAATAAAGGAGCTTTCAACCCGAATGTCCAACTTAGAGAGGAGTGGCCAGGAAGCAAAAACATTGAGCCTGCTCTTGGAGAGTCTCTACTTTGACGATATCTGGACTCGACGCCATAGAATCAACGAAGCACACGCAAATACATTCCAATGGGCGTTGACACCTGACCCAGAGAGTGGCCTACCACGGACCAAGTTTGTTGATTGGCTCCGAGGTGATCGAAGCGTATTTTGGATTCGTGGAAAACCTGGCTCTGGCAAATCAGTATTGATGAAATACCTGTCGCAGCATCCTAATATCCCTGAGCATTTGGCCGTTTGGTCCGGAACGGATCAGCTAGTAATTTGCCGGTATTTCTTTTGGAACTCAGGGATGCCACTCGAGAAATCCCAAGAAGGTCTCCTCCGTTCCTTGCTATTTGATATCCTGCGCACGCTTCCAGAGCTGGCCAGCACAATCCAAATGGCTAAAAATGGCCACGGGGCTTCGCTACCGTTTACAACTGGATGGAGCCGCCAGGAGCTACGCAAAATACTGGAGCTGGTGTCGCAGACCTACCTATCTGTCAAATTCTGCTTTTTTATAGACGGCCTGGACGAGTATAAAGGAGACACCTCTGAATTGCTGAGTCTCATCCAAAAACTCGCATCCACATCCAGTATCAAGTTATGTGTCTCTAGTCGGCCGTGGACAGAATTTGTCGACGCATTTGGTAACGAAGCAAATTTGGTTCTCAAATTGGAAGACCTAACACGGCGTGATATCCGCTGCTACGTTGTCGAGAGCCTTTAGTCGAACCAGCGATTCATATCGCTGGCAAGGGATCAGATAGCTTACAATGATCTTGCCGAAGAGGTTGTCTCAAAAGCCCAAGGTGTCTTCCTTTGGGTTAAGCTTGCCATACGCTCACTCCTCCAAGGCGCTACATACGCAGACAACTTATCCGATATGCGTAAGCGACTTAAAGAACTTCCAGATGATCTCGATGCCTTTTACGAAGCCATCCTAGCCGATGTTCCTCCAAGATATCTACAAATGACAGCTCTCACGGCCCAGGTAATGTCGGCGGCTGGTCGCCCACTGCATTTAGCACTCCTTTATTTCATCGACAGCGTCGCATCCGACCCCGATTTTGCATTCAGGGCTGGAATAAAACCGCTGTCAAAAACAGAATTACAAACCATCGGTAATCAAGTGGCTGCTCGCTTGGACGGCCGGTTTAAATGCCTGCTTGAGATTTGGGCACCTGGTTTGGAACACCAAGACTGCTGCGCGTTCCATACTGTGTATTTTATACACAGAACGGCTGGAGACTTCCTACGAACGAAGTTCGTAACAACGCAGGATACGTCATCCATGTCCAACGCACGCTCCATCCTCTCTGATGCTGCTCTAGCATTACTGAAATGCTGTCCGGAAACTTTCAAGCGGCAGACAATACAAGATTTTGTAGACTCTGCGCGACAGATCGAAGAATCACCAGTCCCATCGCTAAAGCTAATTGATGCCGTTCGTCAAATCGAAGAAATTGATGCCGAACATGGGATGTATCTCTTTAGAGAATCGCTAAATGTGGGCTGGCCCTGGTATGTGAAGCAGAGAATTACGAAAGCTAGCTCTCCAGAAGATCTTCAGTCTATGGTTGCGCAACTCTGCAATATGGTCACGAGGAAAGTGTCACGAATGGGAAGTATACTGGGTCAAGTACAATAGATTGTAGTATTCTGGTAGTAGGTCTCATACAAAACTAAAGCTTGAAGAAGGTAAAAATTAGGTACGAACTAGGTGTGTAAAATGTATTTATGTAAAAGGAGTGGGAATAAATTCCGTTAGTTTAATAGCCTATATATAACAACTATCTTTTTTTCCATAGCAAAGTATTTATAGCCTGTAATATATATAAAGTGTAGTTTAATTAGTGTTATGTGGTGTGAAGTTATTATTATGTTGTTGTTTTGTTGTGTTATAGTACCTGGGTATTTGTAGATTTGTGTTTATGTGTTACCCCGCACTAGTTTTTCCGCTTTTTCGTAGGTGCTTTGCAGTTTATTTATTTGCTTTAAAATTTTAGCTTTTTTTTTTTTTTTTTTTTTTTTTTTTTAGCTGCCATTATTATTTTTTGTTTGGTTTTTAGCTATTATTATATTTTAGCATTATTTATTTCGTTAATTATTATTATATTTTTATTTTTATTTTTTAATTAATTTATATATAATTTGCTATATTTTTAAAATGTAAAGTTGCTGCTGCTAAAAAATTTGTTAAAGCTTGGAAATTTATGCGTATTATATATATTGCTGCTTTTTTTGCAAAAAATAAAACAAATAAAAAAATTAAGCAAAAAAATGCTGCTAATAACGCTAAAAACTAAAAATTATTACTGCTTAATATTTTTAATAATTTAAAATAAATTTTTAATAATATTAAACTTTATAATAAAAAGCAAAATTTTTTAAAAACGATAACAAAAAAGCTGCAATTTTAATAAAAAATATTTGTTTTAAAAAATAAAGCAAAAAAAAGCAAAACTGCATTTATAGCTAATATAAAGCTTTTAATAAACTTAAAAATTTTATAGCTTGCTAGTATTATTTTTAAAAAGCATTTAATAGTTTTTAGCTTAAAAAAAGCGATTTTTTTTATGCGTTATTTAATTAAAAATATTAGTTTTTTTTTGTAATAACTGCAAAAGCAATTATAAAATATGCTAATTTATAAATATTTTTATGCTTATTTTATATATATTTTATTATTTATTATTTTTTTTAAATTTTAGTTATATTAATTTTTAATGCTATTTATTTTAACAAATTAATTATTTAAGCTTATATTTTATTTAAGCTAATATATAAAAACAAATATATTTTTATTTGTAATAAAAATGGCAATTTAATTTAAAAGCTTTTGTTGCTAATTTGTTATTAATTTGCTAAATATTAATTTTGTTTTTTTAAAGCTTTTTATTAAATAATAATTATTTATTGCAGTTAATATAGCTTTATAGCTAAAATTAAAAATTTTTAGCCCGCATTTTATATATATAAACAAATTATAAGCTAATGCTACCAAATTATATTGCAAAATATTAAGCAAATTTTTGCTAACGCTATATATATTTTATTTTATATTTGTTTTATAAATATTTTTAACATAAATAAAATGCTAATGCACGCGAGTTATATTATTGCGCTATTGCTTTTTACTTTAAATTTACCGACTATAAATTTTTTTTTTAAAAAATTGCTATAAAATAATTTATTTTAAAATGCAAAGCTTTAATATTTACAAAAAATAAAACTAAAATTTAGCAAAATAATTATATAAATTTAATATTTATAAACGTTTCTTATTTTAACTTGTTTTAATTTTATTATAAATTTATATATAGCTTACTAGCAAAGCATAAATTAATTATATTTAAAATTATAAATATAATTTTTATTATACAATAAATTATAATTAATAATTTAAAAAAATATTGTTTAAAAAAATATTAAGTTTAAAAATAATAATATTGTTAAACTTTAAATTATAAGCAATTTAAAAATTTTTTTTATAAAGCTTGCTAGCAAAGCGCAAAATTGTAAATTTTAAAAAATAAGTTTAATTTTTATTATAAAATTATAATTTTTTTTGTTGTAATATTTGCTAAAATTTCTAGCTATATATTAAAAATTAACATATAATATTTTTAATGCTTTTTTATATAAAATTTATAATTTATTTGCTATTAAAAATGTTTTTTTTTTGCTAGTTTTAGCGTTTTTTATATGCTTTAATTGCTTTAAAAGCTATAATATTAGCTGCTAACATTTATTAATTATATTTTAAAAGCTAATTTGTTTATTTAATTTTATAATATAGTTTGCTTTAATAAATTTATTTTTTTACTATATTTTTTATTTTTTATTTATTTTAAACATTTTTAAAAGCAAGCATAAATAAATTATTTTTAATGTTAACAGTTTAAAATTTTAATAGCTATACTAAAAAAACGTTATAAAAGCAGTTATATTTAGTAAAAAAAACTATATAATATATTTGCGAACTAATTTTATTTAATATTTTAAAAAGTTTAATAAACTTAAATGCAAGCTTTTTGTTTTTAAACTTAAAATTTCGAGTTAAAAATGCAACCAATTAATTAATAACATATAATTATATTTTATACTTATTATTATAATATTTTATATATAATTTAGTTATTTTTTGCTATTGCATCGTTAATTTATTTTTTAGTTTAATTAATTTATGCAATCGATTTTATATTGCTAGTACTTTTTTTAGCATAAAATTATTTTTAACAAATAAATAAAATTTTAGTTTGTAGCTATATAAAGCTTTAAAAAATGTTTTTTTAATAATAGCATTAATAAATAAATTAACAGCAAAATAAACTTAAAATATTAATTAAAGCTAATTAATTTGTTTAATATTAACAAAGCATTTTAAATATATTTTAAAAGTTTAATTTATTTGTTTTGTTTAACTATTAATTTAAAAATAAAACGCTATTAAATGTTTTTTTTTAATTTTAAAATAATAATATAAATTTAATTAAAACTAGCTAATAAATATTAAACTATAATTTAAAATTATACCTAAAAAACTATTATAAATATATTTAATTTTTTCATAAAATAAAGTCGCTAATTTTGTTAAAGTTATTATATTACTAATAAAAAAAAATAATAAAATTTTATAAATTTATTAATTATAACTAATATAATATTAATTATTTTATTTTCGTAAAAAACTTTTAAAAAGTTAACAATAAAAATTATAAAAAATTTTTGCATAAAAGCAAATAAAATTAATAAAATATTAAATTTACTATATTTTTAATAATATTTTGCTTTTAATTTTAAACAAATTGCATAGCTATTAATATAATTTTAAATATTAAATTTTATATTTTTTTAATAAAATTTTTAACGTAACAACTTAAGTGTGCAGTTTTAAGCAAAATATTTTGCTATAAAATTATTGTAATATAGTTTAATAAATTAAAAATAAACAAATTTTTTTAAAAATATATATATTTTATTTTTATAATAAATTAAAAATGTTTTAACTGTTTATTAAAAATTAATAAGTTTTTTATAAATAATTTGCTTATAAATTATTTTATATTTAAGATTTTTTTTTTAAATGTTATAAATTATTTTTTAAAAATTTTTAAAAATTTTTAAATTAAAAAATTTTTTATTACTAGTAAATATTTGCGCTTGTTTGCGCGTAACTGTTTAAACAAAAAATAATTAAATTTTAAATAAATGCGCAGCGCAAATTTTTTTAACAAATATTTTAAAATAATCGTTTTAAATTTTAACTTTTAATATAGTTAGTTTTTTTTTTTAAATAAAAAACAGCTTTAAATTATATATTTTTTTGGCTATATAATTAAAACATTTTAAAAGTAAATCGGCTTTGCTTTTTTTTTTTTTTAATATTTAATAATAAAATTAAATAAAATAAAATAAATATATTAACATGTTTAATGTTTATTTAGCTTAAGCGTTTTTATAAACATTTGTAAATTAGCATAATTTGTTAATATTTTTATTAGCAATTTGCTTTTTTAAAAATAATACTGCTAATATTTAAAATATTTAACAATAGTTAATATTTTTTAATTTAAAATATTATAGTGCGATTTAACATCGAAATATTTCCAAAAATAAAACGCAATAAATTTTTATTTGCTTTGTTTATTTTTTTAAAAAAGGTTATTTGCTAGCGCTGCTTTAAAAAAATTAATTTTTATTAATATTTATTTTTTAAGGTTAAAATATATAAAAAAAATAGCTTTTTAAAATGCTTTTTTTAGCTTATTAAAAGTTTTTTTTAAAAAAATATTAAAAAGAATTTGATTTCTTTTCCTTATAAAAGCGTTTTTGTTTAAGTATTAAAACAATAAAAATGCTATTTATAAATATTTATTTATAAAACAGCAGTAAAAATTATAAAACTTTAAAAATTATTACAGCTTATAACAAAAATTAAAAAATAGCTATTTTAAAATCGTTTAAATACGTTTAAAATTTATTTTAATGCTATTGCAAAAATAATATATTTAAAAAATTTAATTTTTTTTTAATAAAACTAATATTTTAAAAGCTTAGCGTATAGCTTAGCTTTTTATAGTTTTTTAATAATATTTTGCATATATTTTATATGCGATTTTTTATTAAATAAAAAAATAAAAATGTTATTAAAATAAATAATATAAATAATATTTATAACATTATTAAGTGCTTTTATATATAATTTTAAAATGTTGCAAAAAAATTCGACAAATTTATACATAAAACTATAAATTTTTAATATTTATATTAAATACGAAACGTTATTTTTTATTTGTTATTTTTTTATATTTATATTTAATAATAAGCATTTTTAAAATTAATTTTTGTAAATATTTTTGCATAAAAATTTTATTTAATAGCTTTAAAATAAGTAAAAAAATATAATAATTTTTTATTGTAATTTTATTAAGTTTTTTAAAATTTACGCATAAATATAAACCTTTGTTTTTTTTAAAAATAAAAAAAATAAGTGCTTTAGCAAAATTAGTAAATTTTTTAATTTTTTAACTTTTTTTTATTTTAACAAGCTAATTACGTAGCTTTTTTAGTTTATTTTGAGCTAATAAATAAATAAAATAATAAAAAAAAATAATGCTTAGCATTAAATTTATTGCGCAATTTTTTCGTTTAAAATATAAAAATATGCTAGCTTTATTAATATTAAAAAAATCGTATAAATTGTGAAACTTTTTTAAAATGCTTTTAAGTTTTAAATAATTTAATAATAATTAAATTTTTTCGATTTAAATCGGTTCGGAAAATTGTATAATAGCTTAATAATTAACCTTGTTTTTGCAAGCTTTAGCAAATTAATATGCTATAAATAATTTAAACTGTTTATGTTATAATTTAAAAAACTATTAATTTTCCGCTAAATTAAAAATAATTTTTTTATTTTTTAGTGTAATTTAAAATAGTAAAAAAAAACTTTTTTTTAATTTATTATTTTTGTTAATTATAACGCAAGCTTTTTAAAACTTTTAAATAATGCTATAGCTATTAATTAATTTGCATATAATTTAATAAACGCTATAGCTAAAAAAAATGCCGCTTATAATATATTAAAATTAATAAGTATAAAAAAATGCTTTTTTTAACTTGTAATATAAGGCAAAAATATAAAAAATATAATTATATTTTGCGCAAAAATTTAAATTAGTGTACGTTTATAATAAGCTTTTATTTAAGCTTATTAATAAAATAATGCAAAAAATATAAAAACGTTGTAATATAAATATAAAAAATTAATAATTAAGCTTAAAACTAATAATTAAAATTAAGCTTATTAATTGTTTTTTTAGTTTATATTTTTATATTAAAATTTATTATCTAAATATTATTTTTTATTTTAAAATTTAAATTAATTTTTATTTTAATTTATTTAAATTTTTTATATTTTTTGCTTTTAATTTTTTTAGTTTAGCTTTTTAAAGCAATTAAAATTTATATACCTTTTTTATTTGCAATAAAAACAAAAAACATTTTAATTAATGTTATTTTGCGGTTAAAAATTATTATTATTTTAAAGTTAATTTATAAAAAAATTTAACCGATTTTTATTATTAAAGTTTTTCGACGTATTTTAATTTTTTTGATTTAAATTTTAAAGTTAGTTCAAAAATTAATAATTATTTTTTTTACTTTTAAAGTTTTGTTTTTTTTTTTCGAAAAAAAAAAAACGTTGATTATTGCCTCGGTAATTACCGCAATTATTAAAGTTATTTTAATTGTTGCTATTTTAGTTTTAATTTTAATTTGAAAAATTATCGTTATTATTTTATAGTTAATTTAATTAAAAATTATTTTGCTAACTTTTAAAATTTAAATAATTTATTAATTTTTAACGCTGTTAAGCAGCATTTATTATATCGGCTTTAGTTTTTAATAAAAAGTTATAAAAATTTATAATTTCTTTTTAAAAAGTTTTGTTTAATTTAACATAAAAAAGCATAATTTTTTCGCAAATAAATCGTAAACGTTTTTAATTTTTTACTGTAGCTAAATATTAATTAAATATTTATAAAAATTGCTTTTATTGTTATTAAATATTTTTTAATTAGCTGTTTACGCTAGCATTTAAAAAAAAAAACTAATATATTAATATTTTAGTTTACTTAAAATAATAATGCTAATTAAATAAATATTATTTACGTTTTATATAATTTTTGCGTTTAAATAAAATTTAATATTAATTTTTGCAAGTTTAATTTATTTTGCTAATTGCATATAAAATTTTAGTAGTGCTAAATTAAAATTTACAATTAAAACATAAAAATATAAATTTAAATTTGGCTTTTTATTTTATTTATTAATTAAACATAAAATTTATGCTTAGTAAAAAATATTTTTATTTAAGCAATTTGCTTAAATTAATTTTATTATAATGTTATTAATAATTTAAACTTAAATTACTGCCGATAATACTATAATTTAAATTAAAAAAAAATAAAAAAATAATTAAAAAAATATAATTGTTATTATAATTAAAATTTTTCGTAAAAGCTAAATATTAAAACTAATAGCTTTAACTGTTAAATTTTAAACTTAAATTTAAATTATTAAAGTTGTTTAAATTTTTTTTAAGTTTTTTATAATATTTTCATTTTTGTTTTGTTATAAGCTTGCTAATATTTTTAAGTCGATATTTTTTAAAAATATTAATAATAATTGCTTTGGTATAATTAGCAAATATTTATTAAAATTAATATATTTTATTAGCTTAATAAGCGTTTTGCTGCTATAACAATTATAAATTAGCAATTTTATTTTTTAAAATACTAAAAGCTAAAATAATTAAGTTTTTTTAATAACTTTAAAAAATATTATAAAAATTTCGAAAATTACTTAAAAGTGTATTTATTAATGCAGCAAAGCTTTAAAATCGAGTATTATATTAAAATGCTATATTACCGTATTATAGGTAACCGGGTAATAAAAACTTTAAAATTGTCACAAATGGGAAATATACTGGGTTAAATACAATAAATTGTAATATTTTGGTAATAAATCCCATATAAAACTAAAGCTTAAAAAAAATAAAAATCAGGTACAAACTATCACAAACGGCGCCTAGGCATTATTTGTCGGTAAATACTAGAAATACCATATTAATTATAAAGTAACCAAAGGGAAATTGAACACTTAGGCCAGCGCGCTAATTATACAGCTTAAATACCCAACTAGCGAGGCACCAGCCACCTAGGCATAGCTAAAGTGGCTGGGCTAGGCTTGGGCTACCTAGCGGAAACTTAGCAATTAATTAGCAGCTTATTAGCGGATAACTAGCGTACAGAACAGCTTACAAAGCTAAAAGCTATAACTACCCCGGCAAAGTTTTTAGTTATATATAAAATGCTAAAAAACGAAAACTTTTAACAAATATTTAAAGTTTTTTAAGATAAAATTTAATATATTTTTTTTATCCTAGCAATAAATATAATTTTACTTGGTGGCTTATTTTACCACACTTTTTATATTTATTGCGTTTTTTATATTCGAAACGCTTTGCTTTAGTAAAATTAATAGCTATTAATTTAGCCAGCATTTAAACAAATAAAATAATAAAGCTAAAAAAGGCAAACCGCTTAAAAACTTATATAAATACGTTAAAACTACTAATTTTAACGGCTAATAGGTTTATAAATTTATTATTTTTATTTATACTAAAATTTATATAGTTAAATTTATATTTATTTTTTAAGTATAAAAAAAGCTTAATGTAATTATTATATAAATTTAAAACAAATTTACGTTTGTTTAGCTTAGCTTATAGCTTAAGCAAAAAAGCTAAATATAAATTTTAAATATAAATAAAGTTTAAAAGCTTTATAATATTTACGTTTTAACAGTTTTTTTTTAAATAATAAAAAAATTATATATTAAGTCGGTATTTTTAAGCATAAAATTTTTTAGCTTTTTAAACATATATATAATTTTATTTAAGTCGTAATAAATTTGTTAAAATGCTTTAATAATTTTAAAAAAGTTTTAATCGTTTTAATTTATAGCAAATAATTATAAGCGTATAATTTGCTGTATTTTTTAGTTAAATTTTCCGTATATATAAATAAATTTTGCTTTGGCTATTTTAATTGCTTTGCTATTTACGCGTAATTTGTTTTTTAAAAATAAAAGCTATACGTTAAATTTAGCTAAACCGGTTAAAAGTAGTAAATTTAGTAATATAAGCTTAAAGCGTTAAATAAAAAAAATAAAAATGCTAACATTTAAAATAATATATAGCTTAGCTAATTTAGTTTTATAAGCTGCTTTTAAGCTTTAAATTTAAACGCTAAATTTATAGCTAAACGTATTATAGCAATGCTAAACCGCGGCTTAAATTAAGCTTTGCGCGTATGCTGCTATAATTAGCTAGTTATTAAATATTGCGAAATATACGCTATATAATTTATATAGCAAAAACCAGCTATTTGTACGAAAAAGTACAAACAAATGTTTAACGGAAAAAAACAAAAAAAAGCGCGCAAAAAAACGGGAAATTTAAAATAAATAGCCAATAAAAGCTAGAAATAAGTGGCCTAACAAAAAAAAGCCGATATATAAATATCCTAAAAAAAAAACATATTTGCGTAAAAAAATAAAAAATGTCCGGTATATTATAAACTGGTTTATTATAAAACATATAATAAACGCGATTTGCCGATATAAAGTTAACCACATAAATATACGCTGGTCAGTTTAACAAAAAAAAACGGTACGAAACCAAGCCAACAAAAAAAGCAGCAAAAAAAGTTAAAAACTTTATAATTGTTACAAACGGCGCCTGGGCATTGTTTATCGGTAAATACTAAAAATACTATATTAATTATAAGGTGACCAAAAGGAAATTAAACACCTAGGCCAGCGCGCTGATTATACAGCTTAAATACCCAACTAGCGAGGCACCAGCCACCTAGGCGTGGCTAGAGTGGCTGGGCTAGGCCTGGGCTACCTAGCGAAAACCTAGCAACTAACTAGCAGCTTACTAGCGGATAACTAGCGTACAGGACAGCCCACAGGGCTAGGAGCTGTAACTCGAACTAGGTATGTAAAATATATCCATGTAAGAGGAGTAAAAATAAATTCCGTTAGTCCAATAGCCCGTATATAACAAAAAGATTACATATTCACGGGGAAAGATTTCAAGCTTGGCTACAAATATTGGACCATGAATTTCGGGAACCAAGACACACCTAGAAATAAGGAATATATGCAAGACTTAAAACAATGCTTTACACGATGCTTCGCCCAGGATTGTCACTCGTTCCATACTCTTTTTGAAGACGAGTTACTACTAAAGTATATGTGCTTTGGCCTCCCCTTGTCGTTTATTGTAGATAAAGAGGGGCAAACGATTAGAGATTATATCGCCAACCGGGCCGCCCTCGACAACCCTAACGGCCTGGTATTTTTGCAATTTCTCAACAACCCCGACGAACAGGCACTACGCCAGTTTATACAAAACAACGCGAAAGATGCTTGGACATCGGATTTAGATTACCCTTACTTGGTCGCTGGCTAGGACTCTAATTTTGGCGCCTATTAATTAGCTAGGGTTTTAAGGCCCAACCTTATGCCAAGAACCTAAGAACCTAAGTGAGCCTATGGGTTTTTAACGCTATAACTATTAAAATTTGCTAAAAACCCAAGTAAGCTTATAGGCCCTTAATATTTCGGGTTAGGTTTTGCTAAAAACCTAAAGCCTAAGTTAAAATTATATAATAAAATAAAGTTATAAAGCAGGTATATATAGTTATAAAAAATAATATAAAAAAAATAGTTATTATATTTTAACAAAAGTATAAATTATATATTAATTATATATTAAGCAACTATATGCTGGCAATAATATTATGCAAACTATTTAAAAAATAAATTTTAAAAGTATTAATAATTGCTATATAACAAACCTTAAGTTTATATAAGCGTGGTATAATTAAAGCACCCCGTATAAATTTATGCCAAGTAGTAATTAAAAAAAATATTGTAACATTAAGTGAAAATTATACTAAAGTCGTTAAAAATATTTTTATATAGTTATTTTAAAAAATTGCTATATATTTAAATTAAATTATAAAATAAAACCCGATTAAATATATAAAAAAACTTATTATTATTATATAAACCGTTTTTTTTTACTTATATTTAAATGCTTATTTTGTTTGCTTGTTTTTAAATAGCAAAACATTTTTTGCTTGTTTGTTTTATTATATTTATTATTTTAAGCTTTATAAAATTTTTAAACATGTTATATAATTTGCGCTTTACGTATTATTTTAAGCTTGCACTTTTTTTTAGTTAGCTTTTAGCTTTTTAACTAGCTGATTTATTTATTAATTTATAACATTATTTTTTAATTTTTAAAATTATTGCTTTTAATAATTTTTGTAAATATATATATATTTTTTTTTTCGTTTTTATATATATATATTAACTATATTTAACTTTAAAAAATTAAAATTACGTTAGCGTTTTAGCGCTTTAGCCCGCGTTAATTTAATTGTTTATATAAGCTTTATAATGCTTTTTTTTTGTTTTTGTTATATTTTAAAGCAAATTTTATATCGCGTAGCCCTAAGTTTTAAAAAATATTAATTATGCACTAAAGCTTATTGTTTTTATAATATTTTTAGCTTTTCGTTTTATAAATATAAAAAGTTGTTTATTAAAAAAAACAAGCTAAAACGAGCTAAAAAAAAAGCGGAAAAACAGCTTTATATTTTAACAAATTGCTTTGCTTGCTTGCAAAAGCAAAAATGTTTTTTGTAAAAATATAAAATTAAAATAATCCGTCGAAATATTAAAAGTGCTAAAACAATAAAAAAATTTAAACGGTTAAAAGCTAAACAAAAGCGCTTATTTAATAAATATATTTGCTTTTTTGCTGCTATAGCAACTTTTGTTTTTATAAATTAAAATGCTTTTAATTTTTTTTTCGGTCGATTTTGCTTTTTTAGCGCTAATTAGTTAAAATGCCGCCGGTAAAACTAATTAATTATTTTTGCCGTATTTTTTAAATTTTTTTTAAATTTTTATATAATTTTTTTATATAAATATTTTTTCCACTTAATTAAATATTTGTAAGTTTTTTTATTTTAATATAAATTTAATATTTTTTCGATATTATATATATTTTTATTTAGTTTAACTTTTAATTTTATTTAAAATTTAACGTTTTTAAATATTAATTTTAACAAAAAAATATAAAATATTAATTGCATTTTAACTTTTTTAAATAACTTAAATTAATAATTTATTTTTAAAATAATTTTTTTTATTTTAAAAAATTTAATTTGTTTAAAATTAAATTTATTGCTTAATCGCTTAGTTTTAATATTGCGCTTTAAAAAATATACTTTATTTTTTTTTTTAAAGTTAGCTTTAATAATTTATGTTTATCGTAATACGTTTTTATGCGGTTTTATAAAAATACTAGCTTGTTTTATAATTTTTGTTATAAGCCGATAATTTTTTTTGCCCGTGTTTTTGCGTTAAGTGCAAAAATTTTTTATATCGCTGTTTTAAATTTTTCCGGGTCAAATTTATAATTTGCTTTAAATAATAACATTTTTATTAACTTATTATTAAAACTATTATATATATACTTTGCTTTTAGCAATAATTTAACCCAGTTGTTTTACTATTTATTAAAATAGCAGCGAAAATATTATTTTAAAATTTAATTTAATCGTTTTATTTGTTTATTTATTTATAAATAATAAGCCGTAAATATATAATGTTTAACTTTTAATATTTTTATTAACAATTAATAAAACTTAAAAATTATTATTCTTTTTTTATTTGTAATTACTTTTTTTAAAATTTTATATTTACTAAAAATATATCGTGGTATTATATAAGCCAAATTTTTTGCCGTACTTAATTTTAAATATAGTATAAAATATTTATATTTTATAAATTTTTTTATAACAACTAGTATTAAATTATACAATATTTTTATCATTAGTTTTTTTAACTTAAATAGCTTAACGATAAAATTAAACGCAATAAACTTTTAAACTTTATTAAATATTTTTTTAGGTTGTAATAACCCGTATAATTTATATTGCGGTATTTTATTTTTTTTATACAAATTATATTTAGTTAATATTTCTTTAATCGTATTTTTTATTTCTTTTTAATAAAATGTTTAGTTTTTAATTTTTTAAATAATTTTAAACATTTTTTAATATTCTGCAAATAAATATTTGTAAGCTAATTTAATAAGCTTTTTTTTTAATTTTAGTAATATTTATACTTTATTTTTATAATATAATAAATTTGTAGCAATATTATACTCCAGTTTTTTCGTATTAAACTAATTAATATTGTCGTAATAATATTTAGCCGTAATAATTATTAATATTTTTTGCTTAAATAATTTATAGTTTATTTGCGTTATAGCTAATATTATTAATCCTTGTTTTATTTTTTTAAAAAATGTTTAACTTTTTTTTTTTTTTTTTTTAATAATTGTTTCGTTAGCTTAAAATATCCGCTTTAACATTTTTTTTTTTTAATATAAACAATAACAAAGTTAAATTGCAAAAAAAATTTTGCTTATTTAATTTGTCGTTTGTTTAACACCTTTAATATTATAAATGTCGCAAAGTTTTTGTAATCGAAATATACTATTACTAGCTTTTTTAATCCGTATAAATAATACTTTTATTTTTTAAATATTTAAATAATAGCTATAAGCTTTTTGTTTAGCAGTATATATTATGCTGCTGGTTTTAAAAAATCTTTCGAAAAAAAAGCTACTAAATATAGTTTTTTATTATTATTTTATTAACTTAATTGTTTGCTTATTGCTGCTTTACAAGCGTTAACCTTTATTTTAAATTTTTTATTAAAATTAAATAATTTTATAACTAAATTGCTTATAATTAAAAATTTAACTTTGTTAAAAAACTTTTGTTTTTTATTTTTTTACTTAAAAATTAAATTTTTTTTATTAAGTTTGTAAAAAGTTTTGCATATTTACTAAAGTTTTTAATAAATTTTTAAATATAATTTATAAATCCTACAAATGTTTTGATATTATTTGTCGATTTAAATATAAGCTAATTTTTTACTGCTAAAATTTTCAATTTTTAAATTTGTATTTTTTTTAAAATTATTGTAAATTTAAAAAAATTAACTTTTTGCGTGTAAAATTTGCTTTTTTTAAGGTTTACTTTAAACTTTGCACCCTGCAATGCTTTAAATACCTTTTTTATATATTTTCGGTATTTTTTAAGTGTTTTTAAGTATATTAATATATTATTTAAATATACTATTATAAATATGTTAATAAATTTTCGTACTGCGTCCGTAATTTGTGTTTGAAATATTGCTGGTGCGTTAATAAGCCTAAATAGCATTACCAAATATTTAAATAACCTTTTAAATGTTTTAAATGCTATTTTTTATTTGTTATTTAACGCTATTTTTGTTTAATAATATATATTAAGCAAATTAAATGCTATAAATTATTTTGCTCGCGTTAATTTATTTTTTATATTATTAATTTTAAGCAATAGTTTTATAAATTTAACTGTTTTAAAGTTTATATTTTTATAGTTTACACAAAGTTTTTATCGTTGCTTGCTGTTTTTTTCAAGCTTTTTTAGCACCTATAGCACTAGTAATCGTACTAATAACGTTAAATGCTATATAAATTTTTTTGCTAAATTTTTTTTAATATATTTATTTAGCTTTTGTAGCTGTTTTTAATTTATATAATGCAGTAAAAACTTTTTTAACACTGCTTTTTTTTTAAATAAAATTTAATAATTTTATACTCCGTGCTTTAATAAATAATTATATGTTTTACTAAACATATTGCCATAATTTCTATATTTTAATGGTATTTTATTATTAAATATTAGCTTAAAATTTTTAATTATAATATATACTTATATATATTGCTTTATAAAATTATTTAATGCTTGCATTAAAAACTTTTTAGCAATTAATTTTCTTTTTGGTATATTTTACTAAAGTTGGCCGGTTTTTTAATTTACTTTAAAATTGCTTTTTTATAATTAAAATATTTTCAAAATAATATTATACCTAAACATTTCTGTAATATCAAGCGTAGGTTTTTTTTTATATTTTAAAATATTAAAAAAAAGTGCTGCAGTTTTTTTTAAAACTACTTTGTTGTTATATATAATTAAACTTTTATTAACGGTTATAAATAAATAAAAATCGTTTTTAAGCTTTATTAATATATTTAACCGCTTAATAACTCGTAAAAAAATAAAGCTTGCCTAAGCTTTTATATTTATAAACGCTTATAGTTTATTTTTTTAATATTTTAAATCAATTTTAATATGTTTATTTTTGTTAGCCGTTATAACATAAAATATTTTTAGCTTTTAAATTAATTATCGATTCGTTATAACTGCTTTTGGTCGTTTTTTAATTTTTTAACTACTTTTGTTTATATCGGCATTTTGTTTATTTGTTGCTAAGCTTTAATTGCTTTAACTAATACTAAAAATTATATTATCGTAATTTTGTCGTCGTAATATTTTAATATTATTTGTATTGTTAATTTAAAATTTGTTTTAACAGTTTGTTTTTTTGTAAACGTAAATCGGTTTTGCTTAATTTATATTGCGCATTTTTTAAGTTTTTATAACTCTGTAGCTTTTGTTTAAGCATATATTTTGCACATGTTGTTATAACATTATTTTTAGTTTATAATCTATAATATACATTTTACTAACTATTGTAAATTTATTTTAAATATTGCAAACCTGTTTTAGTTTTAATAAATAATTACCACTTTTTTTATATCGTTTTTGTAATAAAATTGCTATAATATATTTTTATTTATTTGCTTTAAAAATTATATATATTTAAATTTCTTTTAAATATACGTTAAATATTAATAAATTATATAGTTTACTTAAAAAATACTTTTATATTATTTGTTTTTTAGTTGTAATTTTTTTGGCTTTTTATATTATATAGTTTTATTGTAGTAATATTTTTCGGCGATTAGCTATATTATTTCGCTTAAATTTTTATTAATATTTATTCTAGCTTTTACGATAAAAATATTGTTATATATTTATATATTTTTTTAAAATGCTTATATTTTATAGTTAAGTATAGCTTTAAAAATATTTGCATCCGCGTTTTTTGTTTTTTATATTTAGCGCTTGCGTTTTTTTAATTTTTTACGCTAAATATATCCCCGCTATATAAATTTTACTACAGCGTTTTTTATTTATTTTTATTTAGTTTAATAGTTATATTGCCAAAATAAGCAATTTTATTTTTTTAAACATTTGTTATTTTTAAGCTAATTTAGCTTTTTAATTAATTTTTTGCTTTGTAAAATTGCAAATATTTCATTAATTTTTATAATATTTTTAACCAATTTTAGTTTTTTATAGTTGTTATTTCTTTTTATGTTTATTTATTTTGCGTAGCTATTATATTTATTACAATTAATTATATTGCAAATATATTTATTTTGTTTTGTTTGTTTTAATTGCTTTGTTGCTAAATATGCTAAACATACCTATTTTTTTTTTTTGCACGTATTGTAACCAAATATACTTTTAATATATCGTTGCTAATTTAAAATCTATTAATTGCTAATCTGTAATATCGCAATTATTATTGCAAAAACCTGCTTAAGCTTTTTAAGTTTTTGTTATTTTTTAAGCTTTTTGCAGTTTTTAGCATAATATTTTTTTTAATTATAATTATAACATTTAATTTTGCTTAAATTTTATTTTTTAATAACTATATTTAATTTTATTAATTTTAAATAAATTCCGGTTGCCGTTAATTTTTAAGCTTTTTTTTTTTAACGTTTAATATTTAATTGTTTTAATTTCGTTAAAATTTTTAAAATTACCGTTTATATAAACAATTGTTAATTTTAATTGCTTTTTTTTTTATTTTAATATAATTTATTTTAAACTTTAATTTTAAATCCGTTAAAAAAAATTATTATTATTGCATTATTGTTAGCTTATTTAATTTTTATGTGTTATTTGCAAAATTTTGTTGCATATTTATATGCCGCTTTAGTTTAAATTAAAGCCATTAGCTTTCGTTTAGCTTATTTAACTTTTTTTAAGTTTCCGTATATATTAGTTATTGCTTTTTCAAACTTTTTGTATTTGCCAAAAATATCGTTAATCGCAGTGCAGCAATCACTTTTATTAATATTTTTCAAATAATCGTCCATAATAAGTTAAAACCACTTTAACATATTATTTGTAAAATACCCCGCAACTATTATCACTTTTCTGCGTCCGTAATAAAATTTAATTTATAATATTGCAAATATACTTTAATTTAAATTAAAAATCCCTTTAACTAACTCTACAAACTATCAAATTTTTTTGGCTTAACCAGTTTAAAAAATTTCAGTTTAAAAATATTAATCAATTAATTTTTAAACTGTTTGTTTTAATGTTTTAGTTGTTAAATTTTTTTCTGTAGCTCGTTAAATAAATGCTGCATTATCGCAGGTATTAAATTTAATTATTCCGTTAAAGCTATAATAATTTTTTTAATTGTCTTAAACATTAATTAAATAATAATTTAAAATATAACAAACCTTAAGTTTATATAAACATAATATAATTAAAGCACCCCATATAAATTTATATTAAATAATAACTAAAAAAATTATTATAACGTTAAATAAAAATCACACTAAAGTTATTAGAAATACTTTTATACAATTATTTCAAAAAATCGCTATATGCTTAAATTAAATTATAAAATAAAAACCGACTAAATATATAAAAAAACTCATTATTATTATATAAACTGTTTTTTTTTTACCTATATTTAAATGCTTACTTTATTTGCCCGTTTTTAAATAGCAAAATATTTTTTGCTTATTTGTTTTGTTGTGCTTATTATTTTGAGCTTTGTAAAACTTTTAAGCACGTTACGTAATTTGCGCCTTGCGTATTATCTTGGGCTTGCGCCTTTTTTTAGTTAGCCCTTGGCCTTTTAACTAGCCGATTTATCTATTAGTTTATAACATGCTAGCTGCAATAATATTTGCAAAAAATATAAAATTTAACTTGTTTAAAAATTTTTAAAATATTTAACTTTTTTTATCTGGTAATACTAGTAAAGCGATCGTAATAGTAGTAATAACTTTAAAATTTTTTAATTTATATAAATACAAATTTTTATTACCAGCTTACTAACTAAAAAAGCCTAAAACATTTTAATATTTAGTATTAATATTATTATACTCGAAAGCATAATATTTTAGCTTAATAACCTTTTTTAACATACCAGTTATAAAAGGTATGCCGATAAAACGGGTAATAAAACGAGAGGTCTATAGAAAAGCTACCTAACGTTTGCAAAAACAGAGCATTTTTAAAAAGCGTAATTTATTAATGCTAAAAGAAATTAGAATAAAATTAGTACAAAAAGTAAAGAAATACAAACTATAATCGCAAGCAGAATTTTTTTGCTTGTTTAAACTGCTTAAAAAAATAAAAATGCTATAGGTTAATATTTTAAAATAAAACTTTTGCAAAAAGCAAAAAAAGTTTTTTTTTTTTAATGGTAAAAAGCATATTTAAACCAAAAGATTTTAGTTTATATTATGTAAAATATTATTAATAAATAAGCGGAAAATTTTCAGCTAACAACGAAATTTGGCGAACAATATTGCTTAAGCAAAAAAAATTAATTTAAAACAACTTAATTTTATAGTAAACCGTTTTAAAAGCTCGAATAAAAAAAGTTTTCCAAGTTAAATAAAAGGTTTTTTGTTGTTGCTAAAAAAATATGTTAAAAATGTACTAAACGTATACTAATCGATTTATTTTAACAATAAAAAATTGTTAAGCTTTGGCGAAATATTGCAAAAATATGCTTAAGTTTTAAAAAAGCTATTGAATATACAAGCAAAAGTTTTTCGATATTAAATCTATAATAATTTTTTAGTTATAGTGCTTGCTATTAAATAAAGCAAGCTTTAAAAAAATTAAATAAAGCAACTAAAAAAATATTAATATATTAATTAATATAATAATTAAAATTAAATATATATTTTTTTATATTTTATGCTAATTGTTTTTTTGCGAAATAAAAACAAAGTATTTAAGCTTTAAATTAAAAATCCCGCTTTATTCTAAGCAAATTAATTTATAAGCTTTTAAAAACCGAAAAAAATTTTGCTATTTTTAAAATCGTTTTAAGCGATAATAAAAAAAACATTTTTATTAAATTTATTAAAGTTATACTTTTAAAATATATCGCTTAAATTAACGACAAAAATTTTATTACTTTATATAATAAAAGAAAAATTAACAAATAATATAAAAAAAAGTTTTGCAAAAAAATATAAATATTGCTGGCAAATTTAGTTTAAATGCTTATTTAAAGCGCAATTAGCAGTTAATTAATATAAAATTCGTATAAGTTTAATAGGAAACTTACTAGTTAATATTAATTGCAGTAGCAAATTGGTTAAATGCTTTGCTGCATTTATCCGGGCAAACATAAAGATTTTGCTTGCGCTACTAAAATTGCAAGCGTTTAATTTTAGTTTTAATCGCGGCCACACTTTTTTTGTAAGCGGCTTAACTTAAAAAGCGCTAGGCTTGTTGTTTACGGGCTTTTTTGGTATTAAAATTCGTAAATAAATTAGTATTATTTTTTTTACGTTTAAAGTTTAAAAATATCGACAGGTTTGGTACATTATATTTGCTTGCTATTTATAATTAATTAATACAAAATTAGTATAAAAAAATAAAAAATATTACTGTAATATAGTTTGTTGCAAAAATATAATGCAAAAATTGCTATATAGCGGTTAATATAAAAATAAACATAAAATAAAAATTAAAAATAAAAAAAATTAATTAATTTATTTTATAAAAAAAGTAACTAAACTTAAAAAAAATAAAACTAGTAATTAATAAATTTAAAAAATAAAAAAAATAAAAAATAAACAAGTGGGTAAAAGTGTAAAGCAAAAACCCCGATAAAATTTTTTGCCGGTTTTAATTTTTTACCGCTTTTTTAAATTAATACCGCTTTTTTAATTTATAAATATACATAAAATTAATTTTGTTTATATTTATATTATAATTATTAAAAACTTAAAAATTAAATATATTAATTATTAAAAAAAATATATATATATTAAAAAATTAAAAAAAAAAAAATTAATATAATAGTTTATTTTATTTATAACAAATAAATTAATTTAACTTTATAAAATATTTATATTTAATTTCCGCTTTAAATTTTTTAGCAGTTAAAAGTTTGCTTGTAATATAGTTATATGCTTGGTATAAAAAATATTATAATTAGCACCTATAAATATTAATATACAGTTATATGCAAAGTAAATATTTAAAAAATTTACATAAAAACATTTTTGTAATATATGCTTTTGCGGCTTTTTGTAATGCTTTAAAAGCATTTTTATATATTTATATATTAATTGTTAACTTAGCTTAAATAATTTTACGGATAAACCGGTAAAATAGTTAGCAAAATAGCAAAAAATCAAACAACTAAAAAAACAGTGCAAAAAATTACAAAAATGTAAAACCAATTTAAGCGCTCGGTAAAAATATAAAATTTTTAAAATTAAAAAGCAAAAAAGTTAACCGGAATATTAAAAATTATTTATAAATATTACGAAATAATATTAACATATTTTATGTTTTTTAAAATCACAAAAACTAGTATAATAATATAATATATTAAAAATGCTAAATGTAAAACTTTTAGCTTTTATTTAAGTGGTTTTTCGAGTAAAGCTAATATATATAGCTATTTTATATTTATTTTATATTAATTTTATACTAATTTTATATTAATTTTTACAAAAAGCTATAAATTTTTTTTTTAGCAATTATTAAGCTAATTTATGCGTAAATTATAGTTAACCTTTTTATTAATGCTATATAAAACTAGCATTTAACAAAGTTTTTTTAAAAAATTGCTTTGAATTACCGCTTATTTACATTAAATGTGCTTAAAAGTTAAATTTTAAAATATATTAACTATATTATAAAAAAACAATTTGCTAATTAAATTTTTAACAGCAATATTTTTGTTGTAAATAATAAGTAGTTTTACTTTAGCTTTTTATATTTTTACCAAAGTGTTTTTGTTTATTTTATCGATAGTAAATAGCATTTGCGCAGTATATTTATTAATGTATATAAAGCGGAATTTAAACACTATTAGCTAAATATATTGCGTATTTACAATACGCTATATAAATATAACCTTTAAAATATATTACGGGTATTTACATTTAATAATAGCGCATTTTTTAGCGCAAAAGTTTATATAACATTTTTAAAAAATAAAAATAACAACTTAAAAAACAATAATATTATTTATTTACTATGCTTTTTGCATATTATATAATTTGTTGTTTAAGCTTTTTTTAAAACGTTAAATATATTACTTGCATTTTATAATATAAAAAAAGCTAGCGATAATTTAAACCTTAAAAAAAGCAAAATAAAGCGTTAACAGCTTAACTTTATAGCAGCAACTATTAAAAAAGTTTGTTACACTATTTTTTTTTTTTTTATAATTTATATTAATTTAATTTAGTTTTAATAGCTTGCTATTTATATTAACAGCAGCACTAAACGGCAAAAAAAATTTTAATTGCTTTAACAATAATTTATTTGCAACAAGCAAATAAATGCTAGAATTTTTTTTTAAATAGTTTATAATATTTAAACCCGGTAAAATTTTACAGTTACTATATTTAAGCGAATTAAAAAATTATAGCTAGCAATTAAAAAATATATTGCTTCAATTTATTAGCTAGCTTTTATTTTTATTATTATTGCTAAAATAAAATAGTTTGTTAATATAATTATTAAGCTTAAATTTATTTTTACTTAGTTTATTAATATATTTGGTTTTTTTTATTATAATTAAATTAGCTATATATTATTTATTTATAAAAGATTTTTTTAGCAGCTTTAACGCTAAAAAATAAACTTTAAAAATATAAGCTAAACATTATTATTGCTATATAAACAATTATAGCTTAAACAATTTGTTAATGCTTTAAATTTTAATCGTTTAAAATTAAAAAAATATATTAACATTATATTTCGAAACAATTTTAACGTTTTTTAGCTTGCAGCATTTTTTAAACTTTTATTTAATAAATTAAAAGTTTTTTAAAATAACTATTTTAATAGCTAGCAACAATATTTTTGCGGCCGCAAATTTAACGCTAAATATAAAGCAAAAGTTATTAATTATTTTAAAAGCGTTTACCGGCGCTATTAAAAGCAATACGATCGTTATATTTTAATTGCTGCACTTAATTTCGCTAATACCAGCAAATTTATAATTATAATATAATTTAGCCTTAAAAAAATATTTCGAAATTTATTTATTATTATTTTTTACTAATTATATTTATAAAATTTGTAACTTTTAAAGTTATTTAGCTTATAAACAAGCTATAAATAAATTATTAATTAGTATTTAAATAAACATAAATATTTAAAATATATAGTACTTAAAATTAATATATTAATTAATATATAAGTTGCAAGCCAGGCTAAAATGTAATATTTTTTTAGGCTTTTTACGAATAAAAGCACTTAAAATTTGCAGCTTTAGCTTAAAATATGCTTTATATTTAAACTGTAGCTATTAGTTTTCAGCAAGCTTAAAATTTGTGCCGGCTAATATATATATTTAACCGCACACGTATAAAATCTAACTTTTTTCGGGCTATTATTATTATTGCGGTTTATATTTAAATAAATTTTAAATTAAATAAGCTTTACGTTTTATATAGCGATAAAAAAGCAAAAATTATTTTTAATCAATAATAGTTAACAATAATAAAAACGTTTAATATTACTATTTATATTAAATATAATAACTTAAATATAACATTTAAACTTTTATAAAAAAGCAAAAGAATTTAATATTAACCGGAAAATTTTACAGAAAATATTATTAATATAAAAGCTTTACAGCATTACAAAAAATTACTAAGTTTTAAAAAAATTAGCAAAAAAAAAAAAAAAAAAAAAAAAAAAAGTTTAGCATAAAAAAAAAAAAAAACCTAAAGCTTAAACGCAATTAAAAAAAATTAACTTTTAACTAGTACGTAAAATAATATATATAACATTTAAACGCTAAGCTATTTAACTAAAATTTGTAAATTAATTTTAAAAATTATAACTATTATTAAAAACTATTTTTTAATATATATATAATTATTTTTTTAAGTTATTTTAGTTTTATTTTTTATATAAATTGTTTTTTATTAATTTTTTTTATATTAATTTTTTTTATATTAATTTTTATATTAATTTTTTTTTATTTTTTATATTAATTTTTTATATATTTATTTTATTAATTTTTTTTATTAATTTTTTTAGTGTAATTAATTTTATATACGCTAAAAATTATATAATTTATATATAAAAAAATAAAAAAAGTTATTATTAGTGCTTATAATATAATAGTATTATTATAAGCTTAAAATTTTTAGTAGCTAAGTTTAAATTTTAATAAGCTTTGTTTTTTTAAAAAAAAAAAAATCGGCTTACTATATATATAAAATATTTTAAAATATATCGAAAATTTATATTTATTAAAAATAACAACAAATTTTATATAAATTTTTTTATTTTTTATTTAATTTTTATTTTTTTTTTAATTAAATTATATATTTTATATATAAATTTAATTTGTTTTTTTTATTTTTATTAATTATTTATTGCTAATATATAATTTTAATAATTTATAATTATTTTTATTTTTAAACAAAAATAAAAAAAAAAACAAATTTAAAAATCTTTTAAATTTTAATTTTAATATGTTTTTTTTTTATTTTAGTTTGTTAATGCAACTGGTTAATTAATTATTTTTAAACTATATTTATATTTGTTATTTTATAATATTAATTAATCGCTATTAATAATTTTATATATTAGCTGTTATATTAATTTTATATTAATTATTTGCTTAGCTTGCTATTTATTTTGTTTTTAAGCAATTATTATAGCTTGTATTAAATATACGTTAAAAAAACTAAACAGCAGCTATTTTGCTAAAAATTAATATGCTGCTAAGTTTGCTAAAAATTAATATACTGCTAAATTTGCATATATATATTGCGGTTTGCAAAAGATTTTTGCATAAAAACAAAATATAACAGTTTTTTAATTTTGCTTTTTAACTTTTAGTTTTATTAAAAGTTAAAATTAAATACTTGGCTAATATATTAATAAGCATTTTTTTTTATTAATATATAATTAATATATCGAATTAATTATTTTTAGCTAAAACGTTGCGTAAAATTTATATTTTGCAGTATAATTATATGTTTTAATGCTTTAAAAAGCAGCTATTTATTTATTTTGTTAAAAAAATTATGCAATATTGCACTTTTATAAATTTTCGGATTTAAAAAAATGCAATTAAAGCTTTAATAAATGCTGCTAAAACTATATATATAAATTTAATATTTAGTTAATTATTTTATTTTTTTTGTATTAATTATATATTAATTTTATTAGCTGCAAATTTTAGTACTATTTACGCTAAATAAATTATTTTTTAAGCTAAAAATATTTATTTTGTTTTTAATATTATAAATATAATAAAATTTTATAAAATCGATTTTTTAATTTTTAAAAATTATTTTAAAGCCGGCAATATTTTCTAAACTTTTAAATTTTTTGTTTTTTTATTTTATTTTAGCTTAACGATAAGCAAACGTTTTATAAAAAGCCGTATGCCGCAAAAAAAATTATAAAATCGCGAACGCTTAAAAACGCGCTGCTAAAGCTGCTAAAGCTTTTAAAACTACCGGTGCACAGAAAAAAAATAATCTAAATGCTTAAGCTTTTAAATTAATACAAAATTAATATATTTAGTATTACTGTTTTATAATATTGCTTTGCAAATATTTTGCTTTATAAATATATAATATATTTGCGTTATTTTTTATAAATATTTTTTTTATTTAATTATATTTGCTAAATAAAAGCCCAAAAGTTTATTGGGCTTTTTATAGGGTTAACTTACTAAAAAAAACTTAATGGGTTTTTGGCGGGGGCCCTGAGTTGGGTTTCGGGTTCTTGGCGGGGGCCCATGGGGGCCCATCCTGAAACCCTACAATCAGCTCGCCGCGCCAAGTCGAAAATCTGTCGATTTCTATAGGCTGAATAGCGATTACTGAAAAACAAATGGTATGGCATCTGGGGTCAACTCAGCCCGCGATTCACCAGATTCTGTTGCGAAGTCATGTCTTGTTCTCTAGACGTAAATTTTTGCTTTCCTCCCAGCGGACCCAGTAAGACTTTTGGGATCATTTGCTTAACATTCTTCATTTGTGATCTCACTCTCCTTTAACCATTCCCTCCTCAATCCTCTGAATTATTCGATACACAAGCTGTCATATCGAGACAAATAGGCAAGCCAATGACAACTTCGTTTTCATTCCCTATTTCCCTCATTCGATGGGTGATAATTGGATTGTAATTCATATTTACGTCATAACCGAACCAATCTGCTACCTGTCCTAACCATGTAGCAATTTATTGTCGGCGATAAAGAGTCCGTGAAAGTGCAACAGTCGTTTGACTAGAATTCACTTCTTGTTTGAACGAAGACGAGCAATCGGGGAGATGACTACCGGGCTTAATCGTCCCCATGCACATCTCCGACCTAGAATAGAATCAGTAATTTTTTTTTTTTTTTAGGTCTGTCTATGAGTCTGGACTTACGCGAAGTGTGCCCTCAGAGGACAGGCCATCAGCCCAGAAACCACCAATCGAGGGGGATGTACGAGCCATGCTATCATGGGTCAAGAGTAACCAGAAGCCAAAAACGGGCTTCGCGAGGATATCCAAGACGGCATATGCAATGATCTCGCCATCCACATTGATGATGCGGGCGCCGTCGGCCACGCCCCAAACACTGGTATTCGTCAGCTGATCAATTCCTCAACAACCACATCAAATGGCACATGGACACATGGACACAGAATATAACTCACATGGGATAAATAGTCCAAAGCAACAAAGTAAACAGCGAGATAGCACCGAAGAAAGCCTTCGTCTTGTTGTCCTTGTTGGCAACGACGAAGCGGCCCTTGTAACCCAGCTGGTAGATGATGTTGAGATACGCAAGACATGCGAAGGCGTACCAGCCCCAGCCCTGTGCTTCGTTGTGGGATAGCGCGGCGAAGAGGCCCGTTAGGATCATTATGATGTCTGAGATTACGAGGACTAGGATACTGGCTCCATTTAGGCCGGCTAAGAGGGAGAGGTCGACGAGGAGTAGGGGGGTTGTTAGTGTCCACTGCGTTTGTGATGATGGTTAGCTCGTTTCGTTTCATGATGGTAAGGAGATGAGAAAGAGAGAATGTACGGGAGGGAGGATCTTACGTCGATGTATCGGGCCCAGTATACTTGTCTCTTGACTATTTCTGTGATGACATGCAGCTTCGTCTCCCTGATGACTGTCGTGTGCAGGCTGACGCCTGCTCCGGTTGCCATGGCGTAGTACGACAGGAAGGCAGTGGTCGTGATGACAGCTGTGAGGATATGTAGCAGGCGTTTTTGCTAATTCGTTTTCATTAGCTCCTTTGCTCGATCTCACGTATTAGAACGCTTGTTTAGCTTACCACCGGGACTCTGAAGGCCATTGCGTAGAAAGCTAGAGAGGATATGCCCATGAGCACACAAACCACCCTGTTTCGTATTAGTTTGTGTCCGTCTCAGGAATGAAGTCCCACATAGTCAACGCACCATAGTGTCTTGTGTCCGACCTCTGTCGAGTGCTGATGGTAGACCCTGGGGATATCTGGCGTCACGGTAGGGAACGGTAGAGTAGAGGTGTGAGTGGCATGGTGGTGACCTCCAGCCGGTGCCACGACCTGGTCGAAGACGTTCTCTGGAATCATCATCTTGGGCGGTATTGATATTATCTTCTTCTTCTTCTTCTTCTTTTTCTTCTTCCTTTCTTCACAGTATTATCTTTTCACGCGTCCGTCAATGTCGATGTGGTCTGTTTCCTGCTTCGTTTACCCGTTCTCTCCAGAAATGGATTGCAACATTATGAAAACGAAATAGAACAGGCTCGAGCATAGGGGCGTATATATGTATGTATGATATGTAAGACATCTCGAGTCCTAGCCACCGAGAAAAATGGTGTCGTCACTCCGGTCTCATCGTGTAAGCCACCCAGCCAATCAGGGCGATGCGGCAGGGCTCACATTGGACATGGAACTCACTCGATCTGACTTTAGAGGCGTATAACTTTCTTGTTTGCTCATCCTCGTTGGTATGTGTCCTCTGCGGGGAAAAGCATGGCATTACGCAACTTTAATCCTCCCGTATTTATCTGGGGCTCCGATAAATATTGCATCGAGATATTTGAGAGGATGGATACTGGGGTTCAGTACTACAAGCTGTTCTTGTGGCCATAGTTATATTGTTTTCCTTTCCTTTCTTTTTTTTTTTTTCTTTTTCCGCCCCCTTTCCTTGAATTACAAGAAAACTCGTCAGTTTTTATTTCAGTTCAATTTAGGTAAATGTCATACCGATAGACGAAAAGGCGATAATGAGTTTGTGGTTACAGTTGTCCGTTTTACGATCTACATATTCTAGGCAGCCGCTCATGCAGCAGACGCGCAGATCCCTGCACACTTGCAAAATATGGAGAGCGTTAACGGCGCTATATCGTAGATGAATTAGTTAGACTTGATCATCTGGACATGGAACACCCCCTTAGTGTTGCATTAAACGAGTGAACGCCCTCGAGAGGCTCCGTCATTCGGAGGCCACCTACAGTGGCCGTAGGTCTAGGCTAGAGTGGCCGTTACTCTACCGCCATACATCACTAGTAACGCCACCACCTAAATTGGCTGGCAACCTTACAAGGGTCCCATATCCACCTATTGTACCTACCTCAAGTAAATATCTCGTCGGACGTTAAAGCAACTGCTGCCTGTTTATTAAAAAAGTTTGAGATTTTTATTGGTGTTAAAAATAGTTGCAAAATTGTTTTGCTGTTAATATTATTAATAAAAGTTTATATATTAACTTTTTAAAATTATTAAATTAATTAATTTATTAAATTTAATATTTTTTATTAAAATTATATTTTATTTATTTAATAAAAATAATTGTTTAATTTAAAAAAATAATAATATATTTTTATTTAAATAGCTTTAATAAATAATTTTTTTTATAGCGTTAGCAAATAAACAAACCAATAAAAAATTAAAAATATTATTGCTGCTATTTTTAAATTTTTAAGCATTTTATTATTTGTTAAATTTTAAATTTGCTTTTTTTTAAAAAATATTATAAAATTGCCGGCTAATATTTATAATATTAAAATAACTCGGCTAAAATATTAATATATAAAATTTTTAGCCGGCCAAAAATTAAAAATATTATTGCTGCTATTTTTTAATTTTTTAATTATTTAATAGCTGCTATATATAAAAGCTTTTAAAACTTTTAAATAATTTAGCCGAAATATTAATATATAAAATTTTTGGACAGCTAATATATATAATATTAAAAAAATCAGCAGCAAAAAAAAAAAAGCTTTTAAAAATAACAATAATTATATTAAAAATTAAAATAATAATTTTATAGTTTTTTCGGCCGAGCATTTTTGCTGCTTAAATTTAATATTAATATTTTTAAAAAAGTAATAAATATATTATTTTGCAGTTAATATATTATTTTTAAAAGTATTATTTATAATAACGTTATTTTAATGCTAAATTTTTTGTAAATATATATATTATTTAAGCAATTTTTATTTTTGCTAATAATTTTAATTTATATTTTTTTATAAAATAATTTAATTAATTAAATAATAGTTTAAAATTTATAAATAGCGCTTTTTTTTTAAAGTTTAATTTTTTATAGCAAAATATTTAGCAGCTATTATTTTAAATAAATTAAAAATATTTATATATTTTGCTATTGTTAATATATATTTTTACATAAAATTTATTGTTTTAAAATTATAATTAATGTTTTTTTCGGCAAATAAAATTTTAAACAAGCAATAACGTGTTAATTTTTTATATATTAGCTTTTTTAACTTATTATTGCTGGTAAAAATTATATTTTTTTAGCTTTTTGCTTAATATTACTAATAAAAAAAGCTTATTTTTTAAGCTTTTTTTTTTAAATATTATATATTAAAATTAAAAATATTAGCATAAAATATTATATTATATTATAAAATTATTTATATAGTTTGTAATTTTAATTGTTTAATTATTATAATAAATTTTTATAGTTTTAAAATATTAATTATAAATTAATTTAAAATTATTTTTAATAATTATAAAATATAATTTTAAATTTTAAAATATATTTTTTATAAATTTTAAATTAATATATTATTGCTTATTGTTTATTTTGTTACGATATATTTTTTTTTATTGTTATTTAACTTAAAAATAATATTAATAAATGTTTTTATTTTATTTTAAGTATTAAAAAAATGTTATTGCAATTTTTAATGCAATAATTTTAATTTTGCCGAAATATAAGTTTTAAATTTATAATATTTTTTAATATAAATTTAATATTATTTTTTTCGACGGCTTATATATATAATTTTTAAATAATTAATAATTTTTTACTGTTTAAAAAACTTTATTTAAAAGTTTATTTAATAGTTTCAAAGCTTTTTTTTAGTTATTATATATATTATATATTTTTAAAGCGTAAAAATGCTGTTAAAATTATAATTAATAACAATTTTGCTTTTATAATAACAGCGTTAAATTTGCTTGATTTTTTTAAAGGTATAAATAAAGCTATTATTATTGCAAATATTATAAAAATTAATATTTAGCGCTATTGCTATTTTTTTAAACATGTTTTTTAACGTATAAATAACGCTAATAAATAATATTAAAAACTATATTAAAATAGCTTTAAATTTTAAAAATAACTTTTTTTTTTATTTATTTTTAATTTTTAGCTTAATATTTTTTATAATATGTTATAAATATAATTGCTAAATAATTAATTTTTAAATAAATAATATTTTTAATTTTTTAAAAAATTAATAGTTTATAATTATTATAATAAATAATTTTTAAATTAATAAATATTTTTAAAACTGCTTATAATATAATAATATTTATATTATTGTTTTAGCTATTTTATTTGGTATAATAATATAAGCAATGTTAAAATAAGTTTGTATTTTTATATAACTATTAATTTAAAATAACAATATATTATATTTATTTATATTTTATATAAAATTTATTATAAAAATATTTAAATAATGTTGCTATATTTTTTATAATTATAAAAAAAATAAATAACATTTAAAACGTTAATTTATTTAATTTAGTTTAAAATTAAAAGTTTTTTTTATCGCAAAATATTATAAATGCATTAGCAGCATTAATAAAAGTTTTTTTTAGTAATTTTTAGTAAACAATAATATAATTATCGATATTTTTATAAGTAATAAAGCAATTAAAATTAATAACTCGGAAATTTTTAAAAATTTACTTTAAACTCTAATAAAAGCTAACATTTTAAATAATAATTTTTTTTTATATTTTAGTTATTTTTTAATACGTTTAATAATTTTTTGGGTTAAAAAATAAAAAATAGTTATGCTTGCTATTGCAAATTTTAAAATAATATTATTAATTATTTTAAAATAAGATTTTAGCCGCGAATTAACAGCTAGTTTTTTTTGTAATAATTTTTTTTAATTATATTTTAGCTTTTAAAACAAAAATTTTAAATTTATCGCAAATAATTTTATATAGTTTAATTATATTATTTTTATTTTTGTTTTTAATTTTGCTTTAAACAATATAGCTATAAACAGTTGCATATTATTAAATAATAATTAAATATTTATTTTAAGTTTTAAATATTTGTTTAAAAAAAAGTACTAACAGCGTTATATTAAAAAAACGAAAATTTTATATTATTTTGCGTAAAAAAAATATTTAAAAAAAAAAAAAATTTTATAATATATTTTTTTTAGCGTTAAAACATAAAATAATAATATTATTAATTAATAGTAAAATAATGGTTAATATTTTATTATAACGTAATAATATAATGCTGTTAAAAATGTTGTTAAAAATATTGTCGATATATAATTGTGTTAACGGCTATAAACCGTTATAAAGCTATAATTTAAACAATTTTTTTAAATATTTAATTTATATAACATTTTGTTAATAAAATAAATAATATTAAAAATTTTTTAAGCTATTATATAGCAGCTATTTCTTTTAACTTATTTTTTTTAATACTGCTATATATTTTTTATGTTTATTTATTTATTTTTAAACTATTTTTTGCAATAATTTATATTTTATGCGCTGTTATTTTTATCGCGTTTTTAAGCGATTTAGCTTTAACTAAACTTTATAGCTTTTTTTTTAACCGATTTTTTTGCTTTTATATTTTTTAACTGCTTTTTTAGTTTAAATATAATTTTTTTTCTAGTTATTTTGTTTTTGTATTTGGTTTTAACTATTTTAAATTTATTAAAAGCCGATATTTTTGTTTGTAACGCTGTTATAATTTTTTGTTAAATATTAAACGCTAATATAATAAATTATATTTTTAATTTTTTAATTTTTTAAGCTTTTATTTTTGTTGTGTTTTTTATTTTTAGTTTATTAATAATAATTATTTGTTTAAGCTTTATTTTGTTTTTTTTTAGCAAACGGAATTTTTTTTACTTTTTATAGCTATTTTTATTTTTTTGCTTTTTAATGCTTTAGCATTATTAATTTTTCGTTTTTTATTTTTAAATAATTTTATATTTTTTAAAAGTTTTAATAAAAATTTTAGTAAAATTTTTATTTTAAAATTATTATTATTTTGTTAATATAAAAATATTAAAAGTTTTTTTAACACTGTTTAGCTAAATAAATATTTTTGTTTTTATTTTTTAATATATTTTTATTTGTTTAAAAACTTTTGTTATTTAATTAATAAAAAATTATTTTCTTTTTTTAATATTAACGTTAAAATATAAGCATAAATATATATTAGCTTTTTAGTAAAAAAAGTTTTTTTAATATTAACGTTAAAATATAAACGTAAATATATACTAGCTTTTTAGCAAAAAAAGTTTTTTTAATATTAATATTAAAATATAAGCGCAAATATATATTAGCTTTTTAGCAAAAAAAACAGCATAACTAATTATTTTTTAACAAAAAAAGCGGATATATAAATTATATAATTTAAAAAATTTTTTAAACTTTAAAAATATATTATTATTAATATAAAAACTTTTGTACTAGTTAAAAAGTTTTTCCAACGCGGTAAAACTAAATTTTTGCACCAAATATTTTATTATAAAATTAAAATAAATATTTTAGGTTTTTTGTTAATAATTTAAAAAAAAAAATAAAAAAATAATAAAAAACAAAAAGTTTAAAAATTTTTTTAAAAATAATTTATAATATATTTTATATTTTAAAAGCAATATATATATTAAAACATTATTATAATTATTAATATAACGCATTATTAATTGTTTATATATAATTATAATATATTTTACCGTTATTTATTATATAAAACTATTGCAGTTTATATAAAAATAAAAATCTTAAAAATTAATTAATATAAAAACTGTTAACAGTAATTATAATATTTATAATATTATTATTTAAAAAAAAATAAAAGCTAGTAATATTAATAAGTAATAATATTGTTTATTTTTATTAAAACAGCAATATATACGCTAAAATAGTTTAACTTTGCAATTGTTTTAGCAATACTAAAAAAAATTGTAAAAATGCCCAATTAGCAAGCAGCAATTGCCTTAACGTGTAAATTTATTTTTTAATATATATTACTTAAAGTAGGTACAATAGGTGGATATAAAACCCTTGTAAGGTTGCCAGCCAATTTGGGTGGTAGCGTTACTAGTGATGTATGGCGGTGGAGTAACGGCCACTCCAGCCTAGACCTACGGCCACTGTAGGTGGCCTCGTCATTCGGCCGTCAGTGTAGGTACCTAGTAGCAAACCCGTAAACAATTTGGAGAATATTTAAAGTCTACAACGGGAACTGCGCTAGAGCTGCGCTAGGCACCCCACTAACGCTAACGGCGGGTGGTTTCAATGCCAATGTGTCGCTTGAGAGCAAACTCCTTCCCATCTAAACAGCCGATGTATGTATTTTGCAAGGTGGATAGCGAAATTGCAGAGGTCATACAGTAATAGCTACAAGAAAACAGGGATCAATTAATACCCAATCGATAATCGACTAATATTTGAGATTCAGAGCCTCACTACCTCCAACATAAAATATCGGTAGGCAATCTCAAGCTTAGGTACCGAGGGTAGGCGAGGGTAGGTACTGTGGGTTTGAAAAGTCTTGGCGTGGACGCCTTGTAGTAGGTAATTCACTTATCGATAAGGAGATGAGCTGGAGGCCCCACCACGCGTTCACCTCATCACCCCTCCAGAGCCTCCAGAGCCTCCAGAGCCTCCAGAGCGGGAAGCTCCCTCCCTACCTTAGGTACAATAGCCCCGCCACAAGACAAACAGGTCCCCCAGATATTATGTAACCAAACTATTAACACAACACCTACCTTGACTGGCCTTCAAGGTTCTAGCTCAACCGCACCAACAATTATATTAGTTCACAGTTCACAGTTCACAGAAGTTCACAGAATTTCACAGCATGCTCTCTCTTGGCCGACGTATTTGACACAAGCAGATATTCGATTAGCCCATTTCGAGAAAAACCACGTCTCATTGAAATCATCGAGAGACCCTTGGCTCCCCAACCATGGACCAAGTTGGCAGCGCTCTGTTGGCATTCCCGCCGCCGCAGGACGACCTCGCCGACAACAAGGCCTACCATAATGCCGCCGTGGTCCACGTCCAGCGCATGAACAAGTTATTCAAAGAGAGGTCTAAGGACGTTGTGCTCCAATGCACCGAGCTGTTCAATGTACCGTCTCTCCCTCCGCCCTGCCCTGCCCTGCCCTGCCCTGCCCTGCCCTGCCCCAGTTGTATGCTCGGTTGTATGCTGACCATGACGGCACCAGGTTGTCGACCCGGCCGTCCATTCGCTTTCCTACCTCACCATACTGTATGCCTTGCTGTTTCCTAGTATGGCCGCGAAGGTGCCTCAGCCCCTGATCCTCGAGAAACTCGTCACCTTCTTAATGGTCTTCGATGGACGGCAATGTCGCTATGGCGGACCCTTCTTATCCGAGATACTTGATGCCGTGGGAAATGGCCGCTTATTACCTGTATGAACTATCTGTACTCCACTCCATATTCCCATCCTCGGAGTATATGACTAACACGTCTCTTCCCCTCAGCCCTCCGTAGCAGTCGAATGCCTCTCTAGCGCCATCTTAAGACTCGACTCTTCTGGAACTATGCTTACCTCCACACACCTTCTACTCGCAAAGCTGGCATACGAGTCAAATTACATAGAGCCGGTCTTACCCGTAATCCAGAAGACCATCGTGTACTACCCCGGTATGGCAAACCACGATAGCGCCGAGTTCTTGTGCGATCTGGCATTGCCACCTACCTTATACATCACACAGGCCACGGGGCTTACCACAGCACTTAAGAGCTCATCGGTATTGGAATATGATTTACTGTGCGGAATGATGTACTGCGCGAGAAGGGAATGGTCCAAGGCGCGAGTAGCATTTGAACGACTCGTCACATACCCCTCCAAGGATAGCGGTGTGAGTAAGATGATGATTGAAGGATTTAGCAAATGGATTCTTGTCAGCCTACTTTCCGAGGGGAAGCACTCTGAAACGCCGTCTTACACAAGTCCTGCGACATCTAAGCTCTTCGCATTACTTGGTAGACCATATATATCACTTGCCACGGCTTTCGCATCTGATGACGTCGAGCAGCTGAGGGTAACAGCAGGGGCCGAAGCACAGACATGGATGGAAGATGGAAACGTAGGCTTGGTTTCAGAAGTGATGGCATCATACCAGAAATGGCGCATTCTCTCGCTACAGGACACTTACACGAAGATATCAATTTCTGAGATTCGTCAGCAGACGAAGAGTGCCGCGACCGGTGACGCTCTCGCCACAGACGAGGATGTCGAGGCGCTTATCCAGAACATGATAATAGCAGGAATGTTGATGGGTGCCATTGAGAAGAACGACGACGGCACGAAATTCCTCGTCTTCCTCGCCAACAATACGCACCTCTCAGAAATGGATTTTGCAACGGAGATCGGCCACGAGCTACGCGGGCTGGAAGAGATGAAAGCCATCTTCATCGCTACGACTCAGCGCCTGGGAACGAGTAAGGAATACGTCAAGTGGGTGGTCAAGGAAAATAAGCGCGACAAGGCCGGTGAAGCTCAGGACCCCACACTTGGCTTCGATGCCCAGATTGACGACGAGGATCTCATGGGCGGCGTCTCGAAATCCTAGCAGGAAATAAAGGACGACCCCAGCATGTTCTACAAGTATGTACACGCGCCTATTGATTGGGCGTAAAATCGGATTTAATATGCATTAAAACGATGGCCAGCCGATACCTGGAGCCCTAACACAATCCCCTGAAGTTGATAAAGGTGTCTTCGGAAGTGCCTATACATATTCCCATAAACCACAAACAGAGTCTTCGGTTCTATTACCTGCATTTTTGCGGGGGACTCGAGAATGAACTGTGGATGTTGCGGGAGGGTCATGGTTACTTACACGGTACATCACAGCCGTCGTTATTCGGTTACCGAAAATAGATGGCACGCAGAAATACAGACGCCACAGACAACGGCGTTGGACATACAGGGTTGATACCGATACACTACTTTCGTCGAGAGAAGATGCCTTACTATTGGTTGAGCTGCTTCCAGTGTTGCGGCTCTGGAGAAATGAACAGTTTAGCTTGATTAGACGAGCTGGATGAAATGCGCAGTTGGAAGTTACTTAGTATAGGTAGCTCTTGATTAACGCGGCCTACGAGATGAGATGACTCTTGTTAATTCGGTCTGTCATCGAAAGAGGGACCAAGTTTACAGAATTGATGGATATGAATAAGAAACGATCAGCACCATTCTCGTCTTCTTGCACGTGCGTATGGCAATTTCCCCCTATCTTCATGCATTCATTATATGCACTGCCTACTTATGTAGATAGACGCATTTCTGTGTTTGTCTAGACTAGACCCTTCCTTTCTCTCTCCGCAGGGGTCCAAATATCTCTACAGTGACATCTTCTCATCCGCCACATAATTCCGGAGTTGGTAGTCGGATGCCAACATAAAAAAGCTAGCTCAAAATCAAGAGAAAGCTAGGTTATTTGTCCCATTTCATCTCATGAGAGGTGCCTTTACGCATTAGCCTCCATGGTTCCTACTAGTAGTCTTTCCCTCAGTTTTCCGCGTCTCTGTTCAATTCGTGATCTGAACAACGTTATTTAGTCGCCAACGGTGGTCTTGCTATGTACTTGGGAAGGAATCTAAAGCTAAACTCGTTCCTCTCCTAGTGCAAAAGCCATGAGGGAACGGTAAAGATCCTTTTCGCGTTGCAGGTACATTAGGTATAGTCATCTATCATGAGCTAATGTCGAACTGCTTGATCATGTCGGCCAGCTTCAGGGCTTCATTCTTGTAATCAAGCGGCGATGCACTCATGACTTGATACCGAACCCTACATAAAGAACCCTTGTCAGTAATTCCACAACATCAAAACATTGGGATAATGAAAATTACAATACAGAAAACCGAGTATGTAGGGTAGATGACTCACCTTGGGTTCTCGCCGTACTGGTCCATCTTAGCACGGCACACGAAGTTAAGTTTAGAACAATTGGCAGCATCGAATACGGCAGGGGCGCGATCCTCGTCGTTTTCCTTAATCTCCATGAGCTCGTCGGCAGACATACCCATGATGACGCGACCGACGTCATCGAAGCAAGAGAGCCATAGCTGGCCGGTGTGATCGTTGACGTTTACGCTCATAATATAGCGGTACTGCGGACGGGGTTGAGCGATCTGGCACTTCTCGCACATCCATGTTCCATCGCCCTGGTCTATCACCTTCTTGTTGCAGTTCTCCTGGCTGCAAGCTGGGTATGCAAAGTTGTCTTGTTTGATGTACACGATCGTAGCCTTGAGCGTGAAGTAGTCGTTGCTCTCCATGCCTAAGCCCTCGTCCTTGACCTGAGAGATACACTTGGCCTGGTCTTTACGTCCCGTAGCAGCACCCATAGAAGCCATGCTGTTGTGCGAGTTGAAGTTGTCAGTGCGCCCCTGAGAGTCATACCACCCTTTCAAACGATGAGCTTCTTCAATATCAGGGTCGACTGCCATGGTGCCCGAGGCGAGAAGAGAGAGCGAACGTCCACCGAAGTCAGACACCTTGACACCTTTGAAAGCAACGACCGACTCAGGTTGTGCGTTGAATGTAGTCGCTGTCTTGCCCCATATTGTGAGGCGGACTGAAAATTGGGAGTCATCGACAAGCGTAAGCTCACGCTTATCGTAGGGTTTTTGTGTCGCCTTGGCAACGATCTGAGATACTTCACCAACGTCCTTGAGCACGCCAACGACATCTACCGTGGAATCTTTCTCAACAGACTGGAGTTCGGCGATATTGACAAAGTTAAAGCGAACCTGTGGTACGCTGCTCTGGTCCTCAGCCTTCTCAATAAGTGTCTCTCGTTCGAACGCGAGTTCGTAATCGTTGGGAAGGTTGGAAAACTGCTTCTTGGCTATGTTCACCTTGCAAGTGCTGATGTAATAGACTTGGCCCTCTTGTAGCAATTCGTAGAAAGCGTCGCATTGCTCATTGAATCCTGTCGCCTTGATCTCACCGCTTTCGTCGAGCAGGTTCACCGAGAACAGTTTACCTTCACCAGATGCCTTGTGCCAAGTCTTGATATCTGACTTTGACGTAACGCGAGCCTTGATGGTCCATTTGTGTGCGTAAGGTGAGAGTGACTCGATAGGGTAGATGACGATATTACCGCGAGTACCAGAACCGCCTCCAGGACCCGGACGAGACGGCATGGGTTCTGCCTTGATGGGTGCTGAAGACTCGGCCTTGGGACCATAGAAACCAGAGCCGCCTATGGAAGTAGCGGTAGTGGTATTGGCAGGTTGTGCCCTAGCCTCGAAGGGAGCGGGTTCACCGATTCGGTCATGGGTGCCGAGTTCAGTAGCAACTTCAAGGTCGAGGATAATCAGAACGCTTGGACAAGTCAGCTCCGAACATGCAGCGAAGAAGGTCATAACACGTACTTCTTTCCCTTGACGGCGTTCGCCTGGTAGGACTTGACACGAACGAGGCATCCACGTGTGAGCTGGTTGTCATGAATAACGTGATTGGCCTCTGCAAAAACGATCAGCCTAGGGTCCTATCGCCTTAGTCGCATCTGTGGGGTTAGGCATGGCTTGCTTACGGGTTGCTAGCATGCACTGGACATAGTTCCGGACATCACTGAGGACGATTCGGTACCGCTCTTGTTGGGCAGGGGCGGCGTTCGGCTGTTGGGCGGCCAGAGGCTTGATCTGAAGACACTGGAGCACGGGTATCGGAAACCTCTGATCGACGTGACCTGGATCGTTGAAGATGGCGCTGCGGAAAGAGGTCAGCCAGTGTTCAACCGTCAGGTCTGCCATTCTTTCACGAGATAGGTAGACAGGTCACAAGGCAAATCACGACGCAAAACGCGAAGGAGGGGGGTGTTGTACGCACTCTAAGGCGCCCTGCGTGATGGCCTGTTGTGCCGCGGCCACCGACATTTTAGCTTGAGCTTTGCTTAGCTTTGCTTTGCTTTGCTTTGCTTTAATTTTTGAGTTTGGCTTTAAGCTTGTTCCTAGGCGCTTGTTGACAGCTTGCGTATATGGTGTCGTTACTGGTGGAATATGCCGGTTGGGCAATGTTGAAATCTTGGTGGTGATTATGGTAGAAAGAATCGCGTAGAGTTAGTACAGAACGCGTCCGACTAAGGAAATACCGTGTCTCCCCATTAAAGTGCCAGGCAGGCGGGGTTGTTATTGTTAGGAGGTTTGGGAGGGTTGTTAGCAGCAAGGCAACTACCTGCCAAGCTAACAGCTAGGCTAAGCTAAGCCTCCCTCACGAGGTGTTCCTGCGCGCAGGTGGGCAGCTGGTGCTGATGTGCCCCGCCTACTGCCCGCCCATATCCATTCCTTCAGCGAGATACCTACTCGTCTCAGCTTGTTGCGGGGCCACTGGGACGTCATCCCCCGCAACGGTCCTCCGCCAGAGAAGTTCACTGCTTCCGACTGCAGCTGTAATACGTACTTACATGCATACAGTACATGAAGCTGCATGAGGGTCCTTCAATTCTATCTGTAGTTGGACTACACTAGGCACGGTTACGTTACCTACCTAGACTAGAGGTAGAGTTGTAAACAACAGCACACCTAGAGCTTGCGTCGCCCTTTATTTCTACATCTCCGTATTTGGACTTTAATTCCCAAATTCTCATATTTCATACCTACCTTATCATACGATTACTGTGATAGATATCCCTTGCGCCAACTGTTAATAAACAAGGTTACTAATTTGCCATCCCACGTTATCGCAACCATGGCAGACCAAGACATTGCGACGAAGGCGCCCGAAAGCGATGCGCATGAAACTGTCGCTCCTCACGACTCGTCCCAAGAGGCAGGACCTACACTCAGCGAGCATTGCACAACTGACCGACCGACGCGTATGTGGGCGCAATTGGCTTCCCATGCACATCTTAGTTAACCCGTCATCTAGCGAGCGGTGAAGCTCCGCGGGGAGAGATCCGGCCGCTTGGTGGAGTTGATGTATTTCTCATTCCGTCACCTTCTGCCCATCTCTCCTGTGCTAACATCATCACAGGTCTACTTAACGAAACCAGAATCCTACCCTGCAAACCCATCCAAGCTCCTGCTGCTGCTGACAGGCGGTACCGGCCTCAAGTCTACGAACAATCAGATCCAGGCCGACAAATTCGCAAGCGAAGGATACGTGGTGGTTATGCCAGACCTTTACGACGGCGATGCGGCACCCAATTCAGCAGCCGTCCCAGAATCCGAGACGTTAGCTACGTCATTGCTTGAAACATTCAAACTAAAGGCAGCCGAGACCGCCAAGTCTTTCCTTCTTGATATGTGGCTCGCCCGCCATACCGAAGAGAAGGTACTTCCCATACTAGAAAAGGTGATCCATGCATGCGAAGGCGAGTTTGCAGACGCCGTAGGGAACGGTGGTGGCATCTACGCGGTGGGATACTGCATTGGCGGCCGCTACGTACTCCTGCTGGCCGGCGAGCGGCCTGTCAACCAGACAAGCTGGACTGGAGCCCAGAAACAACCGGATGAAGAAGCTGGCGAGGGTCAAGGTCCGACAAAGAAAGGCCCATATATCAAGGCTGGTGCTCTTGCGCACGCTACGCTCGTGTCGCCTGAAGATTTCCGAGGCTTGAAGTCTCCCGTGAGCTTGGTTTGTGTCGAGAGTGATCCCATGTTTCCTGACGAGGTTCGCATAGCTGGTGAGGACGCTATGTCGAAGAGCAACCTCGAGCATGAGGTTCAAGTTTATCCCGGGGTACCTCACGGTGAGCGGGAATCTATTTTAAGCGTATGTTTATAAGCCATGCTAATCAGTACCAGGTTTCGCTGTTGTTGGTGACTACGCCGACCCCAATATCAAAGAAGCACAAGTCACGGCGTACGAACAGATGTTAAAATGGTTGAATGAACACTGAAGGGCCATGTTTGAGGAACATGGAATTGGCTTTAGCTTCGGCGTTAGTGGGATGTGTTATTGTTTTAGGATGATCAAGACAGGCACCAGGATTTGCGCTGTACGGTAGGGAGATAAGTCGCAGGCTTTGATGCCGTAATAAAAACTTTCTCTAAAATATATTTATCTATGGGACGGTGCAAATAATCTTGCCCGTCGTCACATTCTTCTCCATCAACTCGTGCGCCTTGATGATATCGTCCATGGAAAACACGGAGTCAATCTTCACCTTCAGCTTCCCGCTCTCGAAATGCGGTATATACTCAGCAAGCTTATCCTTCAGCTTACCCTGATATTCCGGATCACGGCTCCGCAATGTACTCCCTTCAACCCGTATACGCTTAAACAGCAACAGCCCAATATTCACCCCCTCCAACTTCGAACCACCCATAAGTCCAAGCATAACCCAACGCGCATCCTTCGCAGCAGCAGTAAGATTCTGTTGAAAATAACTCGCGCCCACGAAATCCACAATCAGGTCGACCCCCTTACCCCCCGTAGCCTCAAGGATCCCCTTCGCCCAATCACTCCCCTCCTTCTTATAATTAAACGCCTTAGTAGCGCCCAACTCCTTCTCAATAAAAGCGCACTTCTCATCACTCCCGGCCGTCGCGTACACAGCCGACGCGCCGGCATCGATGCTCAGCTGGATCCCCGCGATACTGACACCGCTAGCCCCAGCGTGCCAGAGCACAGACTTCCCCTTGCTGAACTCGCCCACCAAGTGCAGCGCCTGCGTCGCCGTCATGAAGGTCTCGGGGATCCCGGCCGCCGTCTCCCAGGACAGGAAGTCCGGCTTGCGGAGGAGCATGCGCGCGTCTACGGCTATGTACTCTGCGTAGGCGCCGCCGTAGGCCAGGCCGAAGACTGCGTCGCCTTGGCGCAGCTCCGAGTCCGTGTCTGGAGATAGGGGCGGTCCTCGCTCCGCGACTGTCCCGCTGAATTCCACGCCTAGTGTCGTCGGCGCTTGCGGGGGTAGCGGATACTGCCCCTCGCGCTGCAGTAGGTCCATTCTGTTCAGCCCGAAGGCCTTCACGCGCACGAGCACCTCGCCTGCTTTGGGCGTGGGACGGGGCGTTTCTGGGTTTATGAAGAGGGCGCTTGCGGGGCCTTTGCCGCCTTTGATGTCTGTTTTGTCATCGCGTTAGTGAGGTTCTGAGTTTGAATTATTGCTAGTACTATTGGCTTCATTTTGTTTCTCCTTTCCTCTTTTTCTTTTGGGGGTTTTGGGGCCTTGTTGAAGCTTCCGGGGTATTTTGAGATAGAGGGGGCGGGGTTCATCATACCGACTGCTTTCATGGTGTTGGTCATCTTGAGGTTGTTTTGGCACACCGGCTCACTTGCGCGTGGTTCGGAGGTGTATCGAGGCAGTTATTTATATAAATATGAAAAGATCTAATCACTAGGTTTCAACGGAGAGGTGTAATGATCCCCCGCCTGGCTCTCTCTCACTCTACAAGATTATACGTATAGTGGATTGTTGAAAAGTTGGTGACATCACTTATAAATCAACTTTGAATACACCAAACCCGTTGCATTTATAAGTTACGTTAGTAACTAGTAACTCAATGCGATTAGTAAGATTTTCTACACGTCTCCCGGATGAATGTCCACCCCGGCTCGGATTCGCTTGTGATAGCGCCCCATGATGAAAATCTCCGAATCCCGTATATAGTCGGTGGCGGGAAAAGCTCCAATACTCTACTCGAGACTGCTTACTGAGTATATATCTTTTTTAGTATGTTTTTAATCTTTGAGACTCTGTTAAGTCCCTAGGTACTCTCCGCTAGGTATTGACGCGAATAGCTACTACGACAGTTGAGGGCTAGTGCGCTATTCGGCTTTGCCCGGTAGTGCTTTGCATTAAGTGCCGTCGGAGACGTTACAGCGTGATCTATAACCCCGTATACTGTCAGATTTTCAGTAGTGGTGTGATCTCGTCGCTGTATTGTATCTCGCTCCTCTGTTCTATCTTGAGGCATTTTCTCTAGTTACAGCTTTTCTAGGTGTGGGTTATATACGACACACTAACCTAGCCACACCCTGTACGCCACTCTGCTTAAGTAATGTGGTGATTTTTTTACTTAGGCTTTACAGGCTTTTTTAGTTTGCTCATAAAAATTACCAAATTTAACACATTTTTTTAAGTAAAATTACTTTAGTAAGTTAACTTAAACATAGCGTAATTGTTTTTAAGGCGTTTTGCTGTTAAATTTAATGGTTTTTATAGGCGAACTAAAAAAGCCTGTGAGGCTTAAGTGAAAAAATCACCACATTATTTAAGCAAAGTGGCATACAAGGTGTGGCTAGGTTAGTGTAACGTATAAAACCCACACCTAAAAAAACTATAACTAGAAAAAATGCTTTAAAATAAAAATAAAAAGCTAAATATAATATAGCAATAAAATTATATTATTATTAAAAATTTAATAATTAAAAATTTTATTATTTATTATATTTTATTTAAAATAATTTAAAAATATTAAAATAATAAAATTGCTAAAATATTAAATTAAATTGCTATTATTTTTAAATTTTTAAACAATTTTTTTTTGTAAAAAAAAAATTTTGCTATTGCAGCTTAAAATTAAAACTTATAAAAATATATAGATTTTAAAAAAAATTAAACTTTATAGCTTATAAAATTAAAAATGTTAATTTTTAAAAATTATTTTTTAATAAATTTAAATATTAAATTTAATAAAATTATAGTTATTAATTTTATCGTATTAATTTAAACGCTTTTTTAAGCCGCTAAATAAAAGTTTAATATTTTTTTAAAGCATTATAATTTTTACTAAACTAAAATTGCCAAGCTTTTTAAATAAATGCAAAAAATTATATATTTAAATTATAAATTTATTTATATATACATTATTTAAATTATCGATTAATAATATAATAACTTTAAAAAATTTAGTGCTATAATTTAAAAAATACTTATATTTAAATATAAATATAAATATAAATAATATATAATAAATATTGCTAAAAAATTTATTAAAAAATTTATTAAATAATTAAATAAATAGTTTTATAAAATTTTTAAAATTTATTTAAAAAATATTAAAAACAAAAAAAAATAAATATTTTTAAATTTATTATTAATTTAAATAAAAATTTTTAATATATATATTTAGCGTAAATTATTTTATATTAAAATATTAATAGCTAAGCTATTATAAATAATATATTAAATTATTACATAATTAATATTAAATTTTGCTAAAAATTTATTATATTAAATATATTATAACTTATTAAAAAAATTATTAAAAAAAAGCTTTTTATATAGCAAAATTTATAAATAAATAAATAAAAATAAATAAATTTAATAGCAATATAAATAAAAAGCATTTATGCTAAACGCGCTAAAAAAACAAGTTTATAATAAACAAATAAATTTTTTTTAACAAAATTATTAGCAAAAAAAAAATTTCTGAAATATTTTTAATAAGAGTTTTTATATAACAAACCTTAAGTTTATATTAGCGTGGTATAATCAGAGCTCCCCTAAGAAATTTTGCTAAATAGTAACTAAAAAAATTATTGTAACGTTAGCAAAAATTACACTAAAATTGTTAAAAATATTTTTATACAGTTATTTTAAAAAATTATTATATATTTAAATTAAATTGTAAAATAAAAACTAGCTAGTTATATAAAAAATATTTATTATTATATAAATTTTTTTTTATTATGTTACCGGTTGTTTTATTTGCTTTATAAAGCGTTAAAAACGCTTTGCTTTTATTTTTTTTTAAAATAATTTGCTTTATATGCTTTATAAATTTTTTAAAGCATTTTGCTTTATATATTTTATAAAGCTGCGCATTATATAATTATATTTATACCTGTAGCTTTTTTTTTTAGTCGGCTTTATGTTTTTTATCAGGTTTTTTTAATTATTTTAGCTTTTTAATAAATTGTTTGCTGTTAATTTATAACATTATTTTTTTATTTTTTAAGTTTATTATTTGTAATAAATATTAGTATGCTTTTTAATAAATTTTATAAATCCTTGTTTTTTTTTTTGCTTATAGTTTGTTATTAATATAGCAAATTAAATTTTAAAGCTAGTTTATTTTATTTTTATAAAATATTATTAAATTATTTTTTCCGTAATTAAAGTTTTTAGTTATAAAATTATGCTTTGTTTTTAATATTTTAATAAAAGCTTTTTTTGTAAAATGTTAAATAATATTAACCGTTGCAAAAACTATAATAACGCTAATTTTTTTTTTTGCAATAAAAATTATGTTTTTATAAATTTATTATATAATATTATCTTTAAACATTAATGTTTACAAATATATAAACAAAAAGTTTTTAATAAGCTTTAAAAAATAAATTGCTAAATTTAAAAATTTTTAGCTTTTTTTATTTTTTTTAATTGTTAAATTAAGTTTTTTCGTAAAAAAAATGTTAAAATAGTTTAGCGTAGCTTTTAAAATATTAATAAATTAAAAATGTAAAAACGTTTAAAAAAAACAAAATAAGTTAAAAAAAAAACAAGCTTAATTAATTATTTTTATTAATTTTTTTAATATTAATTAAAATATTTTTAATTTTTTTTTTTAGTTAATTTTATTTTTTTAGCAATAATTATTTAAAATATTAACGGTAAAATTAATTGATTATTTTTATTGCGTTTTTTAAATTTTTTTTAAGTTTTTATGTAATTTTTTTATATAAATTTTTTTTTAGTTAATTAAATATTTATAAATTTTTTTATTTTAACGTAAATTTAATATTTGTTTAATATTATATATATTTTTATTTAATTTAATTTTTAATTTTAGTTAAAATTTAGCGTTTTTAAATGTTAATTTTAACAAAAAAATATAAAATATTAATTATATTTTAGTTTTTTTAAGCAGTTTAAATTAATAATTTATTTTTAAAATATTTTTTTTATTTTAAAAAGTTTAATTTATTTAAAATTAAATTTATTGCTTAATTGCTTAATTTTAATATTGCGCTTTAAAAAATATACTTTATTTTTTTTTTAAAATTAGCTTTAATAATTTATGCTTATTGTAATATATTTTTATGCGATTTTATAAAAATATTAGCTTGTTTTATAATTTTTATTATAAGCTAATAATTTTTTTTGCCCGTATTTTTACGTTAAGTCCAAAAATTTTTTAAATTGCTATTTTATATTTTTCCGGGTTAAATTTATAATTTGTTTTAAATAATAACATTTTTATTAATTTATTGTTAAAATTATTATATATATATTTTGTTTTTAATAATAGCTTAACTTAATTATTTTGCTATTTATTAAAATAGCAATAAAAATATTGCTTTAAAATTTAATTTAATTATTTTATTTGTTTATTTGTTTATAAATAAAAAGCTATAAATATACAGTGTTTAATTTTTAATGCTTTTATTAACGATTAATAAAATTTAAAAGCTATAGTTATTTTTTTATTAATAATTATTTTTTTTAAAATTTTATATTTATTAAAAATATATTGGGTTATTATATAGGCTAAATTTTGTGCCGTATTTAATTTTAAATATAAAATAAAATATTTATACTTTATAAATTTTTTTCCAACAATTAATATTAAATTATATAATATTTATGTTATTAATTTTTTTAACTTAAATAATTTAATAATAAAATTAAAAACAATAAATTTTTAAGTTTTGTTAAATATTTTTTTAAATTGCAACAATTTATATAATTTATATTATAATGTTTTGTTTTTTTATATAAATTACACTTAGTTAACATTTTTTTAATTATACTTTTTATTTTTTTTAATACAATGCTTAATTTTTAATTTTTTAAATTATTTTAAATATTTTTTAATATTTTGTAAGTAAATATTTATAAGCTAATTTAATAAGCTTTTTTTTTAACTTTAGTAATATTTATATTTTATTTTTACGATATAATAAATTTATAATGTTATTATATTTTAATTTTTTTTTATTAAACTAATTAATGTTATTATAATAATATTTAATTATAATAATCGCTAATATTTTTTATTTAAATAATTTATAATTTATTTGTGTTATAACAAATATTATTAATAATTATTTTATTAGCTTAAAATATTTGCTTTAATATTTTTTTTTTAATATAAACGATAATAAAATTAAATTGTAAAAAAAATTTGCTTATTTAATTTATTGTTTATTTAATATTTTTAACGTTATAAATATTGCTAGGTTTTTATAATTAAAGTATATTATTACCAGTTTTTTTAGTTCGTATAAATAATATTTTTATTTTTTAAATGTTTAAACAATAGTTATAAATTTTTTGTTTAGCAGCATATATTATGCTGCTAGCTTTAAAAAATTTTTCGAAAAAAAAGCTACCAAATATAATTTTTTGTTATTATTTCGTTAACCTAATTATTTATTTATTGCTATTTCGTAAATATTAATTTTTATTTTAAATTTTTTATTAAAATTTAATAGTTTTAAAACTAAATTATTTATAATTAAAAATTTAATTTTGTTAAAAAACTTTTGCTTTTTATTTTTTTATTTAAAAGTTAAATTTTTTTTATTAAATTTGTAAAAAATTTTATATTTTTATTAAAGCTTTTAATAAATTTTTAAATATAATTTGTAAATTTTATAAATATTTTTATATTATTTGTTAATTTAAATATAAGCTAATTTTTTACTGCTAAAATTTTAAATTTTTAAATTTATATTTTTTTTAAAATTATTGTAAATTTAAAAAAATTAACTTTTTGCGTATAAAATTTGCTTTTTTAAGGTTTATTTTAAACTTTGCGTTTTATAATATTTTAAGCATTTTTTTTATATGTTTTCGATATTTTTTAAATGTTTTTAAATATATTATTATAAATATATCGATAAATTTTTGTACCGCTTTTATTATTTATATTTAAAATATTGCTAGTACGTTAATAAGCTTAAATAATATTATTAAATATTTAAACAATTTTTTAAGCATTTTAAATGCCGTTTTTTATTTATTATTTAATGTTATTTTTGTTTAATAATATACATTAAATAAATTAAACGCTATAAATTATTTTACTCGCGTTAATTTATTTTTAATATTGTTAATTTTAAGCAATAATTTTATAAATTTAATCGTTTTAAAGTTTATATTTTTATAGTTTATATAAAGTTTTTATTATTGTTTGCCGTTTTTTTTTAAGTTTTTTAATATTTATAGCACCGGTAATCGTATTAATAACGTTAAATGCTATATAAACTTTTTTGCTAAATTTTTTTTAATATATTTGTTAAGTTTTTATAGTTATTTTTAATTTATATAATGTAATAAAAACTTTTTTAATATTGCTTTTTTTAAGTAAAATTTGGTAATTTTATATTTTATGTTTTAATAAATAATCGTATGTTTTATTAAATATATTGCCGTAATCTTTATATTTTAATAATATTTTATTGTTAAATATTGGCTTAAAATTTTTAATTATAATATATATTTGCATAAATTGTTTTATAAAATTATTTAATGTTTATATTAAAAACTTTTTAAAAGTTAATTTTTTTTTCGGTATATTTTATTAAAGTTAGCTAATTTTTTAGTTTATTTTAAAATTGTTTTTTTATAGCTAAAATATTTCTAAAATAATATTATATTTAAATATTTTTGTAATGTTAAACGTAAGTTTTTTTTTATATTTTAAAATATTAAAAAAAAGTGCTGCAGTTTTTTTTAAAACTATTTTATTATTATATACAATTAAACTTTTATTAACAGTTATAAATAAATAAAAGTTATTTTTAAGCTTTATTAATATATTTAATTATTTAATAATTTGTAAAAAAATAAAGCTTGCTTAAGTTTTTATATTTATAAACGTTTATAATTTATTTTTTTAATATATTAAATTAATTTTAATATGTTTGCTTTTATTAGCTGTTATAGTATAAAGCATTTTTAGCTTTTAAATTAATTATTAATTTATTATAATTATTTTTAATTGTTTTTTAATTTTTTAACCGTTTTTATTTATATTAACATTTTATTTATTTATTATTAAGCTTTAATTGTTTTAATTAATATTAAAAATTATATAATTATAATTTTATTGCTATAATATTTTAGTGCTGTTTGTTTTATAAACTTAGGATTTATTTTAATAGTTTGTTTTTTTTTAAACGTAAATTGGTTTTATTTAATTTATACCACGCGTTTTTTAAGTTTTTACAATTTTATAGTTTTTATTTAAGCATATATTTTATATGCATTATTATAATATTATTTTTAGTTTATAATTTATAATATATATTTTGTTAACTATCGTAAATTTATTTTAAATATTGCAAATTTATTTTAATTTTAATAAATAATTATTATTTTTTTATATTATTTTTATAATAAAATTACTGTAATATATTGCTATTTATTTGCGTTAAAAATTATATATATTTAAGTTTTTTTTTAAATATATATTAAATATTAATAAATTATATAGTTTATTTAAAAAATATTTTTATATTGTTTATTTTTTAGTTATAATTCTTTTAGCTTTTTATGTTGTATAGTTTTATTGTAATAATATTTTTTAGCGATTAACTGTATTATTTCGCTAAAATTTTTATTTATATTTATTTTAGCTTTTATAATAAAAATATTATTATATTTTTGTATATTTTTTAAAAATAGCTATATTTTATAATTAGCTATATGTTACGAAACTACGTGTTAGGACAGGGGTGGCTCAGAAGGGTGGTGGCCTAATCTTTTTCCCCGCATTCGTTTTCTTCTTCCCATTTCTTCTGGTCACGTGATCCAGGCTCACCAGCTCACGGTGATCCAGGCTCACCAGCTCACGGTGATCCAGGCTCACCAGCTCA